>JANHZU010008658.1:0-13039 GCA_032468055.1 Acrochordus granulatus | reverse complement strand
TGTTGTTTATCAAGAAACATTGTGAGAAAGTTATTCCCAATTAATTCTAAGCCCAATTAACCCTTATGATTCCAACAAACATTTAATAAAATTCTTGCCCCCACAGTCTTTCTATTACATTCTTATCAGTGCTCAAAACAATCAGATTATGAGGGATGTCCTGAAATTTAAGCTTTGATTGAATCAGAATTGTCTGTCCTGAATCAAAGAATGGACACATTCATTCAGAGGGTCTTTCCTAGCCCACTTCCTACAGATGATAAGCTTAGACTGATTTGAAATGTTCATTTTATCTGTTTTCCATTTAAATGGAAAACTTTACTCAGTGCCATTATTTTTCTGCAACATCCAGTTTATAAAGTTTAAAATTCATTTTAAAATGTGTTTTACAGGAAAAAGCTCTCAATTGATAGCAAGTTTGTTTTATTCTCTGCCGTATAAACGACACAGAGTGCTCAAATGAACTAGTCCACGAAGATTTGATTAATATTTGTTATTAAGGGAAAACTGTTCTTGATTAATTCAACACATTTCTGAGGGGTACAGTCATGAAGTTGGTTGTGATGACCTTGATAGACAAATGGATTTTTAGAATGCCCAAAATGTGAGCAGCTTCCCTACACTATTATAAAAATTTATTATAAAGTTAATACTGCTCCTGAAACTAACTAGAGTCCTGTAAGATCAGAATGACTGAAAGTGAAAATGGGAGATCTGAGAATAATAATTACAATGGGATCATCTAAGTATGTCCCATGTTCTTTGGTCAGAAAGTAATAGATGCAACCAGATATACAGCTGTTTTCAGCACTTATTCTCAGTATCACTGAACGTCCAGGATGACTAAAAAAATTGCTAGCATGGTGTAATGTACAAGAGACATTATATCCCAGTAGATGATTCAGATTTCATCTCTTCTATGCACTCAGTTCTGCATTATTTTTCAGCTTTTTGTGTCTGTTTCTTTTTGGTTGAAGGGTAAGGCATGTTTGTTGGACAGATTAGCGAGGTATATAATTAAATGCTTTGAATAATCCAAATGCCAGGGATTGAATAGTTAAGACTAATATGGAGCTAACAAGAAGTGCAATTCCAACATTCAGGTGGAAAAAGGAATGCCAGTTCATAATGATAGAGAAAACTGGGATTACCTGCTCCAGTACTTGGTTCTGAATCTGGTTGCTAACCAAGTCTGCATAAATTCTGCACATAACGTTGAATTCAGGGAGTGTTCAAAGGTTTCTGTTATGGCACAGGAATTCAACAAGCAAAGTAAAGTATCCTCACTTGGTAAATTTGTATAGCACAAGAAAACTGCTATATTCCCACTCAGTAGAGGGAAGCTTGCCACCTGTTCCATCAGGTGTGATGGAGAACATGCATAAAAATCAATAAATAATAATCAAAACACATTCTTGGTTGGACCCCTAGAGCCATCAGTGTGAATACATTATGTTAAGTCAGTCTCAATATAATTGCATTGTGGTTATGACCTCCCCTTCTGAAAACTGTGCTTCTACATCCAGCACCCAAGAGGACAATGAATTCTTTAAACAGATCATAAGGCCCTTTTTTCTGCTTCTTGTTCAACATAAATAAAAGCAAGTTAAAAATGTTTCTGGTTGTTTTATCATGTTTGAATTGGTCCTAATAAACCTTTTCTCTGTAGATTTTTTAAAAAAATATTCTAATGCAAGTTTTATAAATAGATCAAGTTTTTATACTCCAATAATTTTCATCTTTTTTCTTGTTGTCATTGTTCCTTTGCCCCCCCCAGTTGCAGAAAGGTCTAGTTTTTTTTAAAAAAATGGAGGGTTGATTGGAAAGTTAAAATTTTTAACTAATTTTAACTTTAGCTTCATTATACTGCATCCCCAAAATATTTTTACAGGTTTTGTGAGAAAATTGTGTTAAGTAGCACTTAGTTTCCATGCATTTTGTATGATGAACAAAAACAATTAAAGCAGGAAATCTGATATTTTCACATGTTTCAGACTTTAGCTTCTATTTAAATTACCGTCTTTGCCCAGTGTACAGTAGGATTGTCAATATGGTAGTCAGAACACAGGCAGGGAACAACAGTGACTCAAAAGTGATATTTTTTTGAATATCATCAAGCATCTTTTGCCTATGAAATCTGAATTTACTGTGATCCCAGTTTAATGTGATCAGTATAAATCCTAACCCAGTACCCAGCTTGCAAAGATAAGATTAGCAGAGTTAGCATGATTAGCAAAGTTTCAGAGGTAAGCTGTGATAAGATTATGATATCACGTCTGCTGAAAACCTGAACCCGTTTATGTGTACATGTGTGACTATTTCCATACTTCTGTATTAATGTGCCAACATGAAAAAAGGGGGAAAGGTAATAGAATAAATATTTCACATACTTCTAAATTGCCCAAACAAATCAGATTCTGAAACATTTCTCCACTTATTAAAAGTTTTAAGGCAGCCCACAGAATTTTACCTATACCTTATTGCTGAAGGATACAAGTAGTCTTTGACTTAAAACTATGATTGGGACTGGAATTTTCATCACTAAGCAAATTAAGTGAGTCATGCTTGATTTTGCAACCTTCTTTGTTAAACAAATCACCGTGTTAATAATGTGAATCACATGGTCATTAAGTGAAAACTGCTTCCTGCATTGACTGCTTATTGGAAGCTCCCTGGGGAGGTCACAAATGGCAAGCATGTGACACTGGATGCTGCAAGCATTGTAAATACATGCTGATTGCCAAGTACCTGAATTTTGATCATGTGACTGAAGGGACTCTGCAGTAGTTATAAGTGTGAGGCCTGGACATAAGTCCCTTTTTTCAGTGCCATTGTATTTTTGAACAGTCATTAAATGAATTGCCATAAGTGGAGGAATGGCCTAATACTTTGGCACAGATTTTGGGACTTTGCTCTGAACTCATCCAAAAGAGTTTTATTTACCTTATTGATAAAAAGATCAGTAGGCTTAGCAAGGCAAAACCGTATGTTTTATCCCACTCTATATCATAAAGTTATTTACTTTGTCTCTTCTATTCCTTTTATTTATAATGTGTACCCAGCTAACAATTGTAAAGTAGCAAATAAAATTATTTTATAGATAATAGGTGTGATAGAATTAGTTAACTAGATCAGCTCAAAGGGATTTATGTCTTATGATTTTTTAAAGCTATCTTTAATTCATCTGTATATACATAAATATTTTGCTGTAATTTCCTTATTCTTTTTGTACACTGGTCACTGATAATAATAAAACCCATTCTGTCCTGTATTGGTGGAAAACAGTACAACTTCACTATTTTACACTGGATTACAAAATGTAGCTATCTGGGTCATAGCCATATCTCATCCTTCTCCTTTTCTTTTTTATTGTTTATTGTCTTTGAAGTAGAAAGGGAGGCTTTCAGTGTTCCTTTCTTACACAGTTTCATTAAAGAAAACCTGAAACAAAAGGGGTGAGTAGTTGGCTTGAATACTTTAATTAAGTCATGGGTCAGGGAGATTGCTTGGTCTGTTGTCAAAAAAGCAAGCATGCTATTTAAAACTTAATTTGAAAAATCTGCCAGACAGTACAATAACAAATCAGAATTCAGATTGCTAGCTGCACCAAGAGAAAGATCATGTAAAAATAAATTATACATTTTCCCCTCCACAGGACACTGGTTTGATTTAATTCACTTTATATAAAGTACAACTTTTACTTTCTTTTCTTTCCTGTTTTGGAAGGGGAATATTTGTAAAAACGTACATTCCACATAATTGAAGTGAATCATTTGGAATGGCAGAAAAATGGATAGATTCAAATCATATAAATAATTACAGGTTCATGTATGCTGCTCTGAAAAAGTTGTTTTCCAGTGACAAAAATTTTAACCAAATACTTTTCATGCTCTGGGACACAATATATAAAGTTGTACATTTATTCTGCTTCCATTTTATACTCATGCATAGCTCAGTTATTGCATCCTGATGTTTCTGAATATCCCAAAATGCTTGCTTTATGCTCATGTACTCAAAAAGTAGGAGCATAACTTTCTTCTCTTTTTGAAATCAACTAATAAAGATGCCTTTGGACATGATAGGTAATGTAGTGAAAAAAATAAAATTCTACTTTGCATCAAGAATATGCTTGTAGGTATTTGGGCTGTGATTATTTGTACAAATCTATGTTGTTAGAGGGAACAAAGCAGAAGAATCTTTCCACCGTGGACAGCTAGAAAGTAATGGGGAATTAATATTTTAGAAGTATTGCTCTTGGCTTGATACCTGTTTGTAAAGCTTTTTATAATAAAGAGCAGTTTTGTTAACCAGCAAATTTAATGAAGTAATGATGCTTCAAGACTTGCAAATGGCTATGCAAATAACACAGAATGGAAGAAAGTTTTATTCATTCAGACTGAATTTTCCAGTAAGGGTTGGAAAAAACAGAGACAGAGAGAAAAAAGTCAATAAAATATTTTTCTACATTTTAAAAAAGTATCAGTACCTCTCACAGAAAGAGTGAAAAATTACAAATCTAAATTCTAATGGTGGGCAATATCAGTTTAATCTTTACTCATATTTCAATTTCTTCTTCTCTATAGCTAAGACTGAGGACCAGTTCATACAAGTCATTTAAAGTTTCTTAAAAAAAGGGTATGGATTTAAGAAAAGTAGGCAATATTGTCTCTTTTCAGCTTGTGTGATCACATACTATTTTGAAATGCATTGCTTTGATAAAATATTTGCTACCTACGTACATTAGGTAAAGAGATAAAGGTTTCCCCTGCCAAATGTGACTGACTCTAGGGGCTAGGGTTCATCTCCATCTCCTAGCTGAAGAGCCAGCATTGCCTGAAGACATTTCCGTGGTCTTGTAGCTGGAATGATTATACACCCAGGTGCATAGAACGCTGTTACCTTTCCAACTGAACGTGGTACCTATTTATCTACTTTTGACATGCTTTCAAACTGCTAGGTTGGCAGGAGCTAGGCAGACAATGGGAGCTCACCTTATTCTACAGTAGCTCTTGAACTTGAGCTGCTGACCTTCTGGCCGACAAGCCCAGTGTCATAACTACTTGGCCACTGCACACCCTTCATATACATTATGTATGATGAAATATTAAATATATGTCATGATGAACACAGATGTGAGTAGTGCAAACTTCACCATGTAGGATACTGTCCTATAATTGCTTGTGTGTAGCTGTGTAAGTTATGCAGCTATTTGGCAAGTTCTTTTAAAGAAAGGAGCTACAAAATCATTTTTAGTGTCACTTGAAGAAGGCAGGAAAGAAGCAGTTTTTTGGTGTACATTTCACTCTAATTATTTACTAGATAAACTTTAATTTAGAATATAAGCTTTTGTTTTCCACTCAACCCAATCTGGAACATTACAGTTTTTGATAATTTTTGAGGATATGCAAGTTTTAATTACATGAAGCTGGGTTTGTGGCTGCTTACTTCTTATTCAAATAGTATATATTTGTTTAAATTGCAGAAAGAAATGAAAGCCAAGGAATTTAAGAAATTCTCCAAGAAAGTTAGAATTGCAGCTTAAGCTGATAAAAGGCACTTGAATTAGCAAAGCAAGATCAATGTCCTGTGTCATATAGAGTTTTGGGACCATCTGGTTATTTCATACTCCTTAAAAGGCCAGAGAGAAGTGGAAGACAGGAACTTAATGGGGAAAAAAAGATTCTGATTCAAAAAAGTACTGGGTTGGCAGCTTCAATGCTGTGAATATAAAATCTGGGAACTGTGCAGATGTTGTATCAACAGCTATGTGTCTTTAGAACAGTTTTTAAGCTTGAGTTTTCAATCCTTCCTATGAACATCTGGAGCTTTGTCAGTCATCTTATTCACATACATACTCACTGCCAACATGTTTGCTTCTAATAATGTTATCTACTATAGGGGATAAATAGTCCCCAAATAATTATCTTGAATAAAATATTTTATTTCAGAAACTTTGCCAATCATTCTATGGCATCCATTCCAATGCATGCCATAAACATGCCTAAATTGCAATAATAATAATAATGTGCCCCCCCAACAGTGAGGCTCTACCTTGATGTGGTTGTGGGGCTTGTGTGCTTTGAGGAAGATGAGAACTATGCCAGAGCTCAACCATATTGGACAAGTTTCATCAGAAGAGCCAGACAAAGAGTATCTTTCTCATAAACAATATAGTGAGACATAAATTACAGATGCCCATACTGGATTGGTAGTCAGCTGGGTCAATAAACCAGATGAAAAAAAGAAGCTGAAAAAAAGACCAAAGAATAACTGATCAAGAAATATCACCTAGAAACAAGGAAGATTAAAGAAGCACTGGAAATAATAAAGCAGCAAATAACCGCTATAGTCAAGAACATCAGTAGATATGAAGCTTGATTGTATACAGAGAAATAAAAGATCAGTTCCTAATTGACAAAATGATTTTGAAAAACTTCAAGAGAAGGAAGGCCTAATCATATGTGAAATATGAATGTAGAAAAGAAACAACTGAAAATCAATTTGTTAATTGGAGAACAAGCCAATGCATGGTCAGGAGTATTAAAGAAAGAAACTGAAGTCTTTATTTTAGTGTCTTAAGAACAAACTTTTCCAATTAACTAAATGAATGCAAAAATTCAATATATAACAAACAATAGCAAATGTTGCCTTTGTAGTAAAATGGATTGACCATTTGATCAATGGCTGTAGCAAAATTTCACAAACTGATTACAAGCAGCATCATGACCGAATTGCCAAATTTATTAATGGGAAACTTTGCCAGAGGTTTGGAACTGAATGTAGTAAAAACTGTTGGAATCACCCAGTTGAGAAGGTTTTGTAAAATGAGCAAGTTAAGATCTTATGGGCCTTTAAAATCCAATCAGACAGGCATCTTGTTCATAATATGCCTGATATAACAGTTATTGAAAAGAAGAAAGTCCGGTTCATCGATATTGCTATTTTGGGTGAAGCTATTTTGTTTTCCAAAAACAATTGGAAAAAAAATTATAAAATACTGGTACTTGCAGACTGAAGTTGAACACGCATGGAAAAAAAATCCTTTGTTATATCAGTTGTGACTTCCTCAGTAGACTTCCTTGATATCTGGAAATATTGAATTTATCAAACCTGAACATCCCAATTATACAAAAAAATTCGGTTGGAACTGCCTCTGTTTTTAGACTCCACCTTAATAATTCTGAGGGCCTTGATTAGGACTAATTGTTAAATTTCCATTGTCTTGGACTAAAAATCTGCATATAATGTAGGTTACCCACACATAATAGTAGTGGTATAACAAATTCTTTGTAATAATTAAGGTGTTCCCTGTTTCACTAAATCATAACTGGGATAAAACAGATGCTGAAGTAAGCTATCATATGATGTGCCATTTTTCATGTTGTTGGAAAAAATGTTTTCCATTTTACATGATGTGAAATACAGAAGCTGTAGATCACTTTTAAATAACTAAATACCATGCAAATAGCTTTTAGGCATAAGAAAACAAACTCTCTTAATTGTATTCCCAGGCAACCATAAGTACAACAAAGCCACACTTTGTATGCTAGATGAAATATACTTTGGGATGGAGTGAAAATATTGTTAACAGCTGTGAATATGTATTTATAAAAATAAGGTCACAATTCTACAGGTGTTTTATACTCTCCAATTAGGAGACTTAACTTTTTCCTTAAATAATAATGCTTGCAGACCTGCTGATTATTCCCAAAAAATTGAAGTATTTTATGTATGGGAATATTTTTAATCCAATGATAATGTCTGGGGAAAAAAACTACTTTTCCTATTCACTAGAATTAAGTTTATTAAGGAATTAAGATTACCATAGATGTAATCACCTTTTCAGACTTTTGGAAAACAGTTGATATTTTCTCAATCCTTTTCTTGATGAAGGGGAAGTTATTTTTTAATTTTTTTCTTTTTATATGTATTTCCTCTTTTTCGCCTTCCTTCTTTTCCCCGTTTTTGCATTTTCTATTTTTTCTTATTTATATTATCTTTATTTATTTATTTATTTTAAAAATAAAAAAGGGAAGCAGTTGATATTTTCCAAGCTTGTAGATTTATCTAATACTGTATTTATATAATTTCTTTGACACTAGTATGGTTAGTGAGCATAACTTTGTGAACATACTGGAGTCTGGACTTGAATGCCTTTCTGAAATCTTAACAATAAAAGATGAGATTTGGGTCTGGCTGTTTTTTGAGTTTGATAACTCTGAGTCTTATTTTAGTGCTAGGTAGAGCAATGGCTCTTAGTTATTTGATGTTATATAGTGGAATGTTAATTTAATAACCTTTTAAAAAGAAAGAACCACAGATATTATGATGAGGGTCTTAATTTGGCACAGATAACAAAAGTGCATTCAAACATAACATTTCATTAATACAGTATCTTTTTTAAAAAGATAAACACTTAAATCTTAGGGCAAAAGTGAAACTGATATTGCTCATATTTAATTAATGTGCATATATTTGGCTATTGCTATGCACACAATGATTCTAGGATTCTCTGTAGCATAGAAACCACAAGAAATGAGCATCAGATTATTAACCTATCTCGATGTGTCCTGATGAAATCAGTTTATTGAAGCTGCTGGTTGTGGTAATGGAGATTATTTCCCAGGTGCAAAGAGCAATTTGGATGGCTTTCAACTTAAATTTCTAATCTATACTTCTTTTTGCCAGGAAATAGATCTAGTTTGCATGTAGGTACATGCGTTAAAAAAGTAATATGTGAAACATTATTTCTTTGTAATTAAGAAAATGGCCAAGTGGCTGAAAGATCAAGCAAAACCATTATAAGTTTTTGAATGAATATATTCACTGTTAAATTATTTGATGTGGATAGATGAGTCAAATGTGAAACTATTGTCTGAGAAAGCAAATAATGGAGAAGAATGATGACTGGTAGAGGAGTATTTATGCTTGCATCATTGATTAAATTAAAAGGATAAATTAAATTAATTTAAAGAATTAAAAGGATCAGTTTTTTAAGAACTTGGACAAGTGCAAATTTTCAGAAAAGTGTTTATAACCCAAAACAAGCAACAAGAACTTGGAATGACAAACTGAACAAATGCTGTTAGGTAGGGATTTATACAAACAAGTCAGATTCCTTCGTGCACTTAGGAATTGCAGATGAACATTCTTAATCCTTAAATGGAGATGATTTGATTGAATGTGATCAGTGTTTGTACATGTACACATAAGTGAAGACAGCTGGCTTTTTATTATATCATGTAATATCCTTAATAAACCTTGTTTTTTCTTTTGGACTTAGAACAGCTTCTCTAGATACTTTCAATTATATTGATTCTCCTCATATACTGCTTGATATTGAGTAAACTGGATGATTCCAATCAGATTTATTTCAGTACTTTTCTCTACAGGATTAAATGATAGAACAAAAAAAGTCTGATCTGAATGGAGAAAAAATTTCATTCCAAAGATCTGTTACGGCTGTATCTCTCACAAAAATCAAGAACTCAAGAGGCCAGAAATTTCACCAAAATACTTAAAAATTATAATAACTATTTAATTAATTGTTTAATTTATTCACCTCCCAAATTGCAATAAGTGGCTCTGGGTGGCTAACAATAAGAAGTACCCATAAAAGTATACACATAACAGATAAATCATTGAGAACATATGGCTATCAGGCTCTCAAGCCAACTCGCAAAGCCATGACTTCAAAGCTTTTCGGAACACCAGAAGGGAGGGGGCCAACTCACTTTGGGCAGGGTGATGTTCCAGAGGGTGGATGCCATGGCAGAAAAGGCCCATCTTCTGGAGCTCCCCAGCTGAAATTCCCTGACAGGATACAACGCATACCCTTACAGCCAGCATGGGTGGGGTGGCTGAAACCATTGGGGCAAGGCAGTCCCTTAAATAATCTGCACCTATGCCATGAAGGGCTTTATAGATGATAACCAACACCTTGAATTGAACCCAGAAACAGACCAGCAACCAATGCAGTTCACATAACAGCAGTGTTACCTGGGTTGCCCTTGGGACCCCAAGAACTGTCCCCACAGTTGCAGTTTGTATCAGCTGTAGTTTCTGGATGCTCTTCAGATAGGGTAGATGTAGAGCCACGTAGAGTGCACTGCAGTAGTTCAGTTGAGAGATGCTTAGAGCATAAGTGACTGCTTATCCAATTGAGTGTTGGGTGTAATTGCTGCACAACAAGAAGTTGTGCAAAAGCTCTTCTGCCATGACTGCCACTTGCTTATAGAGCATGAGTCATAAATCTAGGAGAACCCCCCAAGTTGCGCACTGGGTCTGTCTGGGGATGTGTCATCCCAGCACCAACAATCTTCTCCATTATTTGTTTTCTCAGACAATAGTTTCACATTTGACTCATCTATCCACATCAAATAATTTAACAGTGAATATATTCATTCAAAAACCTATAATGGTTTTGCTTGATCTTTCAGCCACTTGGCCATTTTCTTAATTACAAATAAATAATGTTTCACATATTACTTTAATTAAACCCTCAGAATCAGAGGCCCTACCCATAGCCACTTGAGCTTACCAGCTTATCAGTTGAAGCCTGTTGACCCCCATCCAGGCCCTCACTGCCTCCAGGCACTGTGAGAGGGTAGCTACAGCAACTTTTGGGTCACCAGAGATGGAGTTGTAAAGTTGTGTATCATTGGCATATTGATGGTATGTCATCCCATGGTGATGGATGATCTCACCTAGTGACTTCATGTAGATGTTAAAAAGGAGTGGAGAAACTATCAAACCCTGCAGCATGCCACAGAGTAGCAGCCATGGCACTCACTCCCTAACAACACCGATTGGGGCAGGCCACAGGGGAAGGAGCTGAACCAGCACAGAATTGTGCCATCTAACCCAAACTCTCATAGCCAGCCCAAAAGGATACCATGGTAGATGGTATCAAAGTAGAGCTAGATAGATACCACGCTCTTGCCAGATCATTGGGAGATGGTGTAATTATTTGTTGCACCATTTCATGTTGCTGTTTCCAATGGAAGGACTCTTCACAAATCAAGACAAAATTAGACTTTCTCTCTAATTCTGGTTGCTTCATTGATGTCTAAAAAATTTAGTCTTGGCATATAAGCAAACATAATCGCCTAGTTGTTAGGCGATTATCAACAAAGGAATTATGTACCTTTAAATTTAAATGTTGTGCAGGGTGGTAAACTGATTTGGCTAATGGCTTTAGTTTTTTCCAGTATGTTTTTGCAGAGATTCTGCAGCAGATTGTCTATAATTGCTCATTGCTCTCTATTAGTGTAATACCTCCTGGCAATTTGCTAATAGTTTATATCTCTTGGGGCTGAAAATTACAATTTTAATTAAAGCAATTTGTTTCAAATAGGTCTTCCAAATCTCAGCATGATGTTTTAAGTGCCTGGGGCAAGGAAATGAAATGGGGAGGGGCCAAGAGGAAAACATCAATTGTTATGAAAAACTTTAGCAGGGTTTGAAGATACAACTTTGTGACAAAAGAATGAGCCTTAATTTACTGGAGATCTTATATTAATAGGATTGAATAAAATTAAGAGGATTTGTGCAGGTGAGAATGGCTGTTGTTAGTAAAATTAAGTTCAGCTAAATACATCCTGGCAATGATTGTATTATTGCAGACAATGATCAAGCATTGCTTGAGAAGAATAGGTTTCTAATATGCTCTTGTTTGAAAAACTGGTATTACTATTTTGGTTAAAGTATCGCTGAGAGTAACCACTTTATCTTCATTCAGGGATCTTTTGATTTTTAAGATCCCTGAAAGAAGCGAAAAAGTTACTTGTGTGACTTTTCTAGTATTTCTGCTTCCGCAGTAACTTTTATGTGCCTCTCTTCGGAGACATGTTTTCACATGAACAAAACCACTTTCTATGTAAACTAGTCTTCCTTCCTTCCTTCCTCCCTTCCTCCCTTTTTTCCCTTTGGCTAAGCGTATCTGCTTAGGCTGCTGTAGCTACTGAATCTGATTACTTTGGAATTTATTAGAAGTGGCTCTAAAAGAAATTAGCTTCTCAGGAAACTGATAAGGAATTTGATAAGGCTGTGTTGATGCATGAGCCAGTATAGTTTCTATTTTCTGAATAGAAAGAATACGGAGGCAGAAAAGCATTAATTCACATGAGCACATCAGAATACAGACAGAGCAGAAATGAGCCTGTGTACAATATTTCCCTTCTATGTAATATTCTCTTATTTCTGTATACAATTTTTACAACTCTTTTCTAATTTATTTCTCAGGATACAGAAAATGAGAGTAACATACAAAGTTAATTAATTAAAGATTATCAAATCTTGTGGTTTGTTGTCCATAGCATTTTCTTTCTAGGATTTCATCTGGGACAATAAATTTAGGATCTATTCTTCTATAATTTTCTAACTTAAAATTTTGATGTACAGTGTAAAGTTCACTGAGAAGTGGACAATGCTAAAAAGATCTATGCATTTGCATTATCATTTGCTAATGGTAAGAAGGGAATACTATTTGACATTTTACTCCTAAAATATAAAAGCTTCCTAGAAACTTCCTGTCTTTCTTGTTTCAATCTTAACGGTATATTTTGTTTATTCAGCTATCTATGTTGATATGAAACATTTTACTCCACTTTCTGTAGGGATGATGCTTCTTCAAATATCATTCCTACCTGTGGTGCCTTAGAATTTTTATTTGGGACTTTCAGATTGGAACTGGACCATCAATATCCATGCCAGATTTTTAACAAGCTATACAGTAAATCTGAAACATTCGATTTGCAATAGCCACAAAAATCAAAACCTTAAACAGCTTTTAGTTCACAAATCTGTTCTTGAGGACTTTATGAGGTTTCAGGAGACATTTTGGTGAAAATTCTTTAAAATGGATCAATAATGCAAATATCATACTCTGCCCAGAATGGGTTGGATCAAATTATATGCTGCTCTTCAAAAGGACTTGTAACTGTTGTTGTTGTTCAGTCGCGCAGTCGTGTCTGACTCTTTGCGACCCCATGGACTACATTACGCCAGGCCTCCCTGTCTTGCACTGCCTCCCGGAGTC
>JANHZU010008655.1:0-13973 GCA_032468055.1 Acrochordus granulatus | reverse complement strand
GTTTTGCTTTACAAGAATTTCGCGCTAAGAGCATTCTTCCGGAACGGATTAATCTCGTCTTGTGAGGCACCACTGTATTTGATGTAGCTAAAGCCACTACAAAATTTGAGCTCTCAGTCAAGAACTCATGCAGCTCAAGGGATTGGTCAGAAGCAATAAATGATTATTGTGCTCTTTAGGATCTTGAATCCAAGGAATGACTAAACCTATATCATTATCCCTAATTAGGGTGAATTTGAGTAAAGAAGCTGGGTACAGAAAAGTATTAGTTGTGCCAGAAAAGTATTAATAGTGCGTGGAGCACCATCTGTTTCCCTTGCTGAATCCATCTGTATTCAGCATCTGAATTTCAATGAAACTCAAAGCTTCCATTTGGAATTAATTAACAATTTTGTAATTTGTCATTTTGTAAATCATCATGTATTGATGCCTCATAAAACAGCAAAGGGAAAATCTGTTTATTCCCCAATCTCAATATTTTTTGTTTATCCATAATTCTATTCCATTCTCTTTCTACACTGATCAGTAATTTTGCCAAGAAAAATCATTTAAAAATCATATTTCAATATTTAGTAGGCCCTTAAACCATGCCTTTTCATAATGCATAGTTTAAATATATTGAAATATTTATTTGTACAAGGAGAAATGCAAAATTCAAAATTTTTTCAAAATATTTCAAAATGAAATATTTATTTGTACAAGGAGAAATGCAAAATTCATCATTCAGTCAAAATCATTATCTTGATACAATTATATTGCTGATAATTTCATTTACTAGCAAATGCATTTTAGCAAATTCCTTATATCTCCCAGACATTCCTGATCCAAAAGTACCAGTTTCCACATTAAATGTTAGAGTGGATGATGTTTCAGATATATCAGCACGGTCAAATGTCACTGCTTATGAAATCCCTGGCTACTCATGAAATTATTTTCTTAGTCAAGAGAAGCAATTGAGATGGCAGCTGTAAATCATTATAACAAACTGTTTTTCATCTATGCAAGATTTTTAGTCTGTGTGATACAGCATCTCAAATAAAGTCTTCACCTGTGTCTGTGTAAGATATTAAACTAAAGTGCATATATGCTTATTATAGCTATTTCTCTCTCTTTCTCAGGTATAGTAAAAGAGCAACAATCAGATCAACATTCCTGTTTCTGATATGGCATTAAATAATTGCAGTAGAAGACTATGAGAAGTATAGCAAAATTTCAAAAAACTTTCAAAAAAACTTTCTCAAAAAGGCAACTGGACTTTTATTATTTGATGTAATTAATGAGAAGACATTTCATCCCCCATCCAGGGAACTTTCTCACTTCAAAATGGAATGGAGAGAGATGGCAAGACCTGGATTGATGAGAATATACATAAACACTGTGAGAAATACTTTCCCATTTGTGCAAGATTCCCTATTTTTAAAATCTGGGATTTTTGATGAAGTCTTCACATTCCATATTTATCAATATGGCACTTTCATGTTACTCTAATACAATTAAATACATACTTTGTGTGTGTATGAATATCAATCAGATATGATAAAACAGTGTAACAGTCAGCTTTTTGATGTTAAACAGTTTTTTTGAATAATGATAGAATTTTAAAGATATGTTACTTTATTGTCTCTGATATGTCACTGGAACTAAAGGGGAAGTGATTGGGGCTGCTGAATCATTTTAAATTGATTAAACAGGAAAATAGGAATTGAATATACAGTATTACGAAAACATTACAATTTGACTACTCTCCTTTTTTTAAAACAAAAATACAATTACCAAGTTAAAAAGTGTTGAAATATGCAGCCACCAAAGCCAATATCCATCCTATATTTTGAAGGGTATGCACAAGAGGAAACATAATGCATATCCATAAAAGTTATAACTGGAAGCTACAGCAGAAAAATGAAGCACAAACTCATTGGCTTTTCCCATAAATACATCATATATTTTTGTCTGCCTAGCAAAGCTCTGAAATCAGACTGTCAGTCACTGCCTAACTCCCTTCCCCTGTGTCATTTTAAGTAACAATAAACCCTTTTGTTTAGCTATTGGATATTATTTTTACAGCATTGGAAAGAGGAATTAGGCAGAACAGTTTTTGTAAGAATAAAGCACTGTTTTATTTTACTTTTACATATTTTTTTTTTTCCAAAATAGAACATTTCCCCAACCCTTAGAGGGAGTATTTAGAATTTAGTCCTTTTGTACCTCTTTTAAGCCTGGGTCAAAGAGTTTCGAAAACAAGAACTGTGACAATAACAAAATAGTTTACAATGTTATTTTGAAATCCATTATTATATTACTTACTTAATCATAACCTCACTTTCTGTGTATGGATTAATCTCATATTGTTTTTTACCCTAAAAAGGTAAAAGTTAGGAATTTTGCTACTGCCTAAGTCACTTTAGAAATTTGACCATAGGAGATATTTAATTGGATACAAAAATTCAAAAGTTACTACAATTCACAATCTTATACAACAAACTGAAAATCTATTCCCAAAATAAAAAAAATCCCTTTTCATACCAAATATTGATTTGAAAATTTGGATGCATGTTGTAAGGTATCTATTTCAGGTTCATACCTCCACTTTCCTTCTTTGAATTTCTTTCTAACATTAAAGATGGTTGCACAAAATTCACAAAAAAAAAATCTTTAATACAGATCATTCTAATAGGTACTTAAGGGGAAAAGCCATGAAGATATAAAACACTGGTTAAGCGAACACTTACTTTGCAAAGCAGGAGCATGTAATAAATCTTTGTTTCATCTAAAGTGACATGAAACTAAAGCTCTGCTTCAATCTTCTGCACAAATAAGGAACTGACATGTGAGAACTAGTAACCAACTTTGGTGCCATCAAAAAACTTTTTGTCCTGAATAAATAGGAGATGATAAGCAGGAGATGATAAGCTACTCTTGGCAGCTTTCAAGCAGAATGACAATAGCATTTTCTGTTCACTTTATAAAAATTATAAAATTTTTTGAATCTTTTTCAAAGGGATAACCATTTCAATTCTTTGGTAAATATAGGACATGAAAACCCATGACTCTTGAATTTATGAAATACGTTAAATTCTGATAAATATTCTATCATTAGCCTTTTGTGAATCCTAAATATCCAAATATCAAGATATTACTAATGAAACCTCTTTTCCATTTTAAAGGAATTCACCTTACAGGAGAAAAGAGCTGCAGGACCCCAGTTTTTGCTCTGTTGTATTTTCTTATTATAGAAAAGGTTGCTGTTTCCCAAAATGTGTGAGCTTCATTGTTTCACACTTCACTTAGCTTAGGAAAGCCTATACATTCCAACTTCCTATTTTCCCAAACAGAAACGAAGGTTTATGTACACAGCCTCATTGCCCCATTGCCAGAAGAATTCAGGAACCATTTCTGGAGGTTTTTTTCCTTAAAACAGCTATCTTTCCCTTGATGTTTCTTTTTGATAAACCAAATATTACACCATTTCATGATTTCTTCTGACTCTGGAATCTCTAAACACTTGATTTAAAATGGTTTCATCACATATTGGTAATTATGAGTTTTTCATATATGCGTGCATTTTTAACACAAGTTTGTACTCAGTCATGCTAAGGAAAACTATTGGGAAATCCATGAGTACTGTTATTTTTGTATGACTAAAGTCCCAGTCATTTCTACCAATTTGCTTAAAATCAAAATTAATTTATGAATTTAAATGCACTTTTGGTTTAAGCAAAAATGCACTTATGGTTTAAGCACATAACTTCAAGGGCTACTATCAGAGCAGGGAAACCATAAACAAATAAAAATTTACAAAAATAATATGCATTCTTAATTTAATTTTGCTTTTAATTTCCACAGATATTCTGACTTCACCACCAATGTTTGCAGGTGATACAGTTTGGGTGAAATGTCAGATACCTCCACTCTTAAATTTTTCCCAAGTAATTTTGTGTAAAGATGGGAAAGAAATGAAAATTCAGGAACAAGAGGATAATAAACTTATATATGACTTTCATTATAAAATACCACAAGGTAATCCAGGGAACATTTCCTGCATGTTCCAGCTCAAGGACAACAAGAACCAGGAGAAGAATTCTGGTCTAAGTAACAGACTGTCGCAAAGAGTTGTAAGATTTTGTTATTGTAGCTCCTTAATAGAAGTATATGTAGTTTTATGATTTTGGGGTTCAAGTCTAGTCTATTTTGAATATCTGACATTCCTTGACTGTTAATCTGAAGTAAAACTGAGCTGCATATTCAATTTATAATTTTAAATCCTAAACATATGAGACACAAACTTTTTTCTAGAGCAAGTATCACATCTAAATATTTCACTATAAAATTGTGGAGTAACCACCAAAAAGGTGGACCAATCAGGGCAAAAATTAAATGTAATTTTACCATAAATTTAAATCAAATAGAAATGGAAAATGAGATACTGAAGCAAACTGTATGTTCACTGTTTTTCCTGCAAAATCTAATAGATCAATTTCCTTTCACATGTTAAATCAGTTATCATGTTGAATGTTCTTATTTATGACTGTAACCACTGAATCATTCTGTTTCTATGTTATAGTTCCAGTTCCTTTTTCTGCTCTTTTTACTTGTTGGACTGGATACAAAATCACTCAAAATCATAACACAAGTTTGTTCATTCATAACTTATTCTGTTGGGTAAACCACCCACTTCAAAACTGGCCTTTTGTTGTACTCATATTTCAGGGATTCAATACGCCCCCCATTAATCATTTTGTTTCCTACAGGAAATGCTGTTTTGGGTGGTTTATTTAGATAATTCTGTATGTAAAAAAGGGAGGAGGGAGGAGATATTGAAAGAAAAATATTCACACCCACAGGAACAAACTAGGTGCTTTAAGGGTGAATATATGAAGAATATGAGTTAAGGAGCAAAAACTCTTAAATTAAGAAAAAAAAGCATACCCAAACTGATATACCATATGTAAAGTCTCATTTTCTACAGCAGGCAGATTTTCTGAAGGTAGGATTTCTCTTTTTGGATTGATAGCTTGCAATCCATTGCTATGCACCTAAAGGAAATATATTTTCCCATGTAATATGGCAGCCCAGAAGTGATGGTGGTGTATTCTGAGGGGCTCGATGAGTTTGTTAGTTCTTTTGAGTCTTTTGCATGTTGTCCTTTTAAAGGTTTTTTTTTTTTTGGTAATTTTATAATTGTAATATTGGTGATGAATCTTTTATTTGGTTTGTTACAAGACAGAAGCTGGAGTCTCAGGGGCCACTAAAGTAATCTCAGCATCAAATCCAAAATGGTGGAGTTGGAAGACCAGCTGGAGCTGTGTGGGCCTGGGTTGGGCTGGCAGACTCCACTTGAAGATATCAGGGATGCTCATATAGAGTGACCCTGACATCTGGCCCTCAGTATTTATCCATAGGACTAACTAGACGGATCCTTGGTGCTCTGGGCTGCAGCTGCTGCTTTTGATTACCAAGTCAGTGTGTAATAAATCTGTCCTCATCTAGGACCTAACAGTGGATGAGGGTGATCAGCCATACATAACTTGGAGAGTTGGGTAATTTGGGAGGGGTCTCCTGTCAGAAATATAGTCATCTATGTTTTAGGTGACCTCAAAAAAGGGGTTGGGTGGGTTGGCTATTGTCACCTGTGTGTTACTGAGGGTTCTTAAAGGCTCTGCCATGCAAATAAGTGGATGTCAGACACTCTGGCTTGCCCTACACCTTCAGGAACAGTTGGGATTATTGCTGGTGTTCTTTTCACCCTACTGACCAGCATCATACCTGTCTGAGCAGATTCTGTTACTGGGTTGACAATGGTAGTCCTTGGGGGCTTTAACCTATCTTTTCTTGATGATGTTGAATCCAGACAGTTCAGGAATTCATAGTCTCTGTGGTAGCCATGGACCTGTCCCAAATGACAGATGTTAGAAGTTACCATTAGACCTGTATTTTGTCAAGGAGCAGCTGTAGTGTGATCCAGTATTGGAGGACATTAGCATCAGTATATTGCCATGGATCAATCCATTGTCTTAAATGCTTTTTGTCTGTCCTTGCCTCACTGAAACCACCAACCTCCACAGGAGTGAGAGCCTATTAAATTGGCCCATCCCAAATGAATGATAGACCCTGTTGGGTGCCAGAGGGAACTTGGTGATTGTTTTTTAGGACCCTATCAGGCACTCAGTTGAGGAATTAGTGCAGCCTGGAATAAGCATGTGACTGAGCCCTTGAACTGGATTGCTCCTATGTGGCCTCTCTTGCTGCTATTTGTCTATTTAGCTATTTCCATACAGACCAAGGTTGTTCTTGACTGGGGGTGAACAGCCATGTGCTTGTGCCCAGTCACCTGGTAATTCCTTACTTGCCTTCCATAGTTCCAGAGAGGTCTGTGGCAGCTGATTGTTAGGGGGAGTGGAGATTCTGAGGAAACTATTCCTTGTCTTCAGTCTTGACTATGGCAGTTGATGGCCATATGATTGGTGTGTTTCTGTGGACATTGGGTTAACACTCTTCCTATGCAGCACTTTCCCAACAGAATTTTGGGGGAGGGATACTAGCTGGGTAGTACACCTGTGGGGGAAACAAGGACTGAATCATTAGATATAATTCAAGGTTAAAAGCCTTGGCACTCAGAAGGTGACATTCTGGTAAACACATAGAAACATTAAAGCGGTAGGTTAGAATTATTTTTGTTTCTCTCAGTTCCTTTTTTCCCACATTAATTTATCCTTCTCCCAAAAATAACAGGGAGAAAGGAAGAGTTATTTGGTTTTTATTTTGTTGAAAGGCATGCAGGAATTAGAGCATGGCTTCTGACCCTCAGCAAGCATGTGTGGTAGAAGACTAGAAGTTGTTCTATGCAGACAAGATGGAATGAAGTATTAAGTCTGGAATTTGTGTGCTACTGTACTATAGTTATTGTAGCAGATTGCACCAGTGGGTGCAGCTCTACTGAATCCTCCTGTTCCAGCCCCCATGTCAGGCCAAGTTTTACGGACAATAATTCAGAAGGCCAAGCCTGACTGCCTGAGAAGTATGCTGGAAAAGCAGAGAAGATGGGGATGTTTATTGTTCAATATGAGTTATTTATGGGCATCCATCCTAGGGAGTTTCCTACTGACCAGGTTAGAGTTTCTTTCATTTTGATCCTTCTAACAGTATCAGCTGCTCAATGGGCCCTGCCTATCATTGTGAATAACGATCCCATAATGGATAATTATCAAAGTTTTATGGGCAGCTTCAGAAGCCATTGTGGGGATCCCATAAGGGAAGTCATAGCCACCCATTGCATGCTTCAGCTCCACCAAGACAGTAAAAGAGTGAGAGACGTAGCTGAATTTAAACTGGTTGCTGCTGACTCAACTAGAATGAGCCACCATTAATTGCACAGTTCAGGCAGGGGTTGAATGACCAGATTGCAGCTGAACTCATTAGTCCCTCAAACTTTGGATCAAGTGTACCAGCTTTGCAAGTCACTGATTCACACAAAGGAGAAATACAGACCATTTTTGGCCAAAAAATACTTCTATTGCCTTTGCCTGGCTAGCCAATGTTTGGGGCAGGGTTTTCTGATTTATTTGTAACTTTGTCATTTATCTGGATGACATGTTGATCTATTCTGAAGACAAGGCTCAGCATGACCTCCATATATGGGAGGTTTTAACCAGGCTAAAAGACAATCAACTTTTTGCTAAGTTAAAAAAATGATATTTTGACTTCAAGAAGTGAGATTGTTTGGGATACTGTATCTCCACAAAGGATATCCAAATGGACCCCCACAAGGTGCAAGCAATACTGGAATGCTAAGCTCCCAAGAACACCAAACAGCTGCAAAGTTTCATAGGCTTTACAAATTTTTACAGGAAGTTCATTTTCTATTTCACCCATAAAATGAAACCTCTCACACAGCTTTTGAAAAAAAGGGGCCAAGTTTATCTGGGCAGATGCACAACAAGCAGCATTTAGAGAACTGAAATAACTTTTTGCATGCAAACCACTTTTACAACATCCAGACCCATCCAGAAGATTTATAGTCCAAATGGATGCATCAGATGTGGCAATTGGAGCTGACCTTTTAAAAGAAGCTCCCAATAGTGGGTCCAGTTTATTCCCTTCCTTACCAGATCTCTAACGGTGCCAGAAAGAAACTATGACATGTTCAACAAGGAACTCTTAGCATTAAGCAGCCTTTCAAAACTGGTGCCATTTCCTAGAAGGAGCTTGTTGGCCCATAGAAGTCCACACAAATCATAAGAATCTACAGATGTTGCAAGCACTAAGCCATTCTCTCTCAATCAAGTGTAGTGTAGTCAAGTTTTCTCACATTTTGATTTCTATATCAAGTATATTCCAGGTACAAAGAATGACATGCCAGATGTATTGTCCAGAAAGCCAGAATTCATGCATCTACACCAAGACCCAGTAGCTGAAGCAATTTTATGACCTGAGAACTTAGGCAAGTTTCCACCACTTCTGAAAATGCTAGGAGTCACCCAACCACATTGAGATGTCTTCACCGGGATCAAAGCACAGTAGCAAGCAGACTCTTTTGTGCAAGCCTGGATAGATGATCTTCAAGGGGCTCTCCCAGGTACCACATCTCTATTTTCAGTGAGGGGAGGGACATTGACACACGAGGGAAGGCTAGTAGTCCCAGCAGCTCACAGAAAAGAAGTGTTGCAGATCTGCCATGATAATGCACACTGCATACAAGTCTTTTAGCCAGACTTTTGGTGGCCTAAGATGTTATCAGACATTAAGGACTGTGTTGCATCTTGCCACACCTGCAGACAGGCCAAGTCTCTTCATCAGAAACATTTAGGCCTCTTACAACCCCTGCCTACCCCTCCTTTCCCTTGGCATTCTCTGCCTCTAGGCTTTATCACTGACTTGTCTCCTGTTCAGGGCAATATAGCAATACTGGTAGGAGTGGATGTGTTTCTAACCTGGCTCACTTTATTCCTTGCAAAAGTCAACCCACTGCCAAGGGGTTGCTCAGTTGTTTTTGAACAATGTTTTTTTGCCCTAAAGGTATGGGATCAAGATAAATTTCAAACCATGAGATACAATTCACTTCCTGATTTTGAAAAGCTATGCTTAAACTTCTTGATGTGCGAGTCAGATTGTCTTCTGCCCACCACCTTGCCACTAATGGTGAAGATGAAAAGACCAATCAGTTGTTACAACAGTACTTAAGATGCTACTGCACTTATGCCCAAGATACTTGGCTTTCCTTTTTCCCACTAGCAGAGTTTTCATACAACAATGCACTACATAAGTCAATCAATATGACCCCTTTTCAAGCCTTGTATGGAGTTCATCCAAAAGTGTTACCAAAACCCCCCAGAGATGACAGTAGTGTTCCTGGGGGCAGTGGATTTTTTGCAAGAGCAAGTAGCCACACAAAGACTGCAGATGCCCATTGGCAAGAGTGACCTCCTAAACAGAGGGGTGATATTGGCTAGCTCTCTACTAAGTTTTTGAACTCTACCAGGCCATGCAAGAAATTAGATTCACATTTTGTGGGTCCACTGAAGGTAATTCAACAAATCAATCCAGTAGTATACCATTCGCAGTTGCCTCCATCTATGAAGGTCTACCCAGTGAATCCATCATTCTCTCTTGTTGAAGAACCCCCCCCATCAACTTGTACTCTTCCCATCTGCCTCCTCCTCCACTCATTGTGGATAGAGAACAAGAATTTGAGATGGAAGAAATCCTAGATTCCAAGAGACAGGGAAGAAGCATCCAATATCTGACTCATTGGAAGGGCTATCCAGAATCTGATCACTCATGGGAAAATGACAGACATGTTCATGCATGACTCTTGGTATAACATTTCCACCGGCATTTTCCACAAGCCTCAGTCTGCGCAGCTACCAGTCCCACCTGTACCTCCTCCAGAGGAACCCACTGCTGATCACATTGAACCTCCTCCCAGTTCCCCCAATTTCAGGGCAGCAATTACAGACTGTGAACAGCCTGCCACATCAGGCCAGCTGGGCAGAAGGGGAGGGGTGATCTGAAATTTAACGCTACAGTTTTTTCACTGCCAGAGCCATCTTTGGAGCCTCTAGCAACAAGACACAAACTGCCCTCCCAGATGAGCATGAAAGGAGAGAGTCTTGCTGGACTGTGATGAATCCTTTCTTTGTAGTTCACTCCACCTGCTGAACCAATGGAGGCTCTCGTCATTTCACTCCTCTTTCAATTCCACCGAAGCTTTCTTTTCTGAAGAAACCATGGAGGCTGAGGGGGCCACAGCTAACTACTCCATGGAAGAGGGAGCTTATGATGGAGAGGGGGTGTTGTGAGGGGAAAAGGGATGAACCATGTATGAAGAGGGGGAGAACTCTTTGATCGAGCAAAGGAGGGATGTCCCCAGGAAGATTGTTAGATATAATTCAAGGTTAAGAGCTTTTGCACCCAGAAGGAGAAATTCTTATAATCACATAGAACCATTAAAGCAGTAGATTAGAATTACATTCATTTCTCTCAGTTCCTTTCATTCCAACATTAATTTCTCCTTCTAAAAAAAAGAAGAAAAGCTGAATTATTTGTTTTTGTTTTGTTGAGGGGCATGGTATATGACTTAGAGCATGGCTTCTGACCCTCAACAAACAGGTGCCGTAGCAGACCAGACAACTTTAGAAGCTCTTCTACATAGACAGGATGGAATGGGGAACAAAATTTAGAATTTGTCTGCTATGGTATTAGAGTTAGTGCAATAAATGCAGACAGTGGCACCACCAAATCCTGTTCCTCCTCCCATGCTGTGTCAAGTTTTACAGATAGTAATTCAGAGAAGCCAAATCTGTCTGCCTGAGAGGTATGCCGGTGAAGTGGAGAAGATGAGGACATTGATTGCTCAATGTGAGTTATTTACCAGCACCCATCCTGAGGAATTTCCAACTGACTGGGCGAGAGTTTCTTTCATTTTGAGCTTTCTAACAGCATCAGTTGCACAATGGACCCTGCTTATCATTAAAAATAATGATCCCATAATGGATAATTACCATATTTTATGGGCAGCTTCAGAAGAGTTTTTGTGCCCAGAAGTAGAAATTCTTGTAATTACATAGAACCATAAAAGCAGCAGATTAAAATTATTTTCATTTCTCTCACTTCCTTTCATCCCAACATTACAGAAAGGATTCCAAGGTTTATTCTTTTCTGTCTTTATCTGTTTAGAAAATTATGCTATATGCTTATACGTTTAAAAAATAAATCTTTGCAAGTCATAATAATAAAAGAGGGTGAAGATGGGATGACCTCTTGGACAAAGATCGATGGAAACATTTTCTCCATCCGAATAAACACTTTATTTTCATAGAAAGGTTAAATTGCTGGTTTTATTATTTTTAATTTTTATTGCTTGGAAATATGCAAAAGCAAGCTAACTTAATTAGGGAGGAAGTGATGGAGGTTTGTTGGCAATCTTCATATAAAGAGTTATGGCACTTAAGAGCCCAACTAAAAATGCATTCAGGTATTCTCAATAGAAGCCAGAAATTTCTGCACTTGCAATTCAGTCATAAACCATTTAATGGTTTCTTCAAGCCTTCAAATTTTCTTAAATCTCATTGTTATGGTCAATAGACTTATTTATACAATTTGTGGGTTATTCTCACTTTGCACATGTTGTGGTTCTCAGCCCAGATGATTCATTCAGAGTATAGGCCTTGGGTTCCACACAGATATTTTTGCAATATGTCATTCTTTATGATTCCCATGCTGTGCCACCAATATAGAAAACATACGAATAAGCTTTCTAGTTCAAGAGTGCATCTCAATTCATGTTATACATCCACAAGATACTAGCTTCTTTTCCTCAATGTCTTTGGCTTCACATGCTGGCAGTGCAGCACAGAAATATAAAATCAAGAAAATCCAGGAAGCAAAAAAACAATGCTTCATTTAAACATTCATCTGTATTGCAGATACTGAACCTGCAGTGTTATTACAGATGACAACTATAATGGTATGGAGATTTTTGTAGTGTGTCCCACTGTTCACTGTGGTTTGCTTCTGCATATCTATGGTTGCTTTAATCAACTTCTGTTAGCCTTCTGTCTTTGCAGTTAGAGATATTATTTTGCCTTGCTTTGCTCAATAAATCATTTTAGCTTCTACCTCATTCAGGAATCTACAAACTTTTTTCCTGAACTTTAGTATGGCAAAGCAACATGCAAAGAGAATTAAGGTTTTTACAGCGAAACAAATTTTAAAAGCGTGCTCTTTACTTTCTGTGTGAGCATTATGCAGAAATCACCCCAACGTACTTAGAAATGTATGCTTTATTTAATATTGATTAACATTCCTTGATGGTTCTCCTACTGTTTTTCACAGGAGTTTAGAAGATATTCATAGTTCTTCATTCCCAATCTGTGGGAATTTTAGGGGGCTCAGCTTTGGAGCACTCCAAGGACAAAAGTCAGATTGGACTGCACATCTACAAAACTAAAATAATAGTATAAAATAATCAAAATGAATTAAATTAATTAATCCTAAATAATTATAAAAAAGTTTGAGATATTCAACTGAGTAAGTGACAACTAAACCTCTCTGAAGTAAACATTTAAAAACTGGAGGAAGAATGCCCCAAATATCCATTGTACCTTCAATTTTTTTTCTACTCGGTACAATTATAGCTGTGGTTCAAGAAACTAATGCATTAATAAGGAGATGATTTAATTGAACAAAATGAGCTTTATTTCCAAAAAGAATAAACAAGAATCATATTGTATTTAAATGATCTATACAAGTAGTCCTCATTGAGCAATAATCACTGGGATGTGAAACTCAGTCATTAAAGTAGCTGCTAAGTGAAATTGCAGCTCTCCTTATGATTTTACTTCAGCTTTCTTTGCTTTACAGAACTACAAAGTCAAGTATGTGAGGATTGGTCACAAACTTACTTTTCATCACTGTCATAATGTGAACAGGTTGTAAATGAAAAAAATTGTTAAATGAAGAGTACCTGTATTAACAATGCATTTTTCAGATGACTTCCCCCTCTATGTAATTTAATCATGCAAAACTATTATTTTTCTTCCAGAAATTTAACAAGTTTGACTGGTACATTATATTCCTGTACAGATACTGAGCCAAGAGAGAAGAAAGGATACAGTTTTTCAGAACAATTGACAGTAAAGGAGTACAATTTTTTTTTGCTATCAACATCATAAAAATATAAAAAATCTGCTGACATATCTAGAAATATCCCTATTCTTGTAGGTTTTCCAGTCAGCTTCAGTTGGGTCCACGGGTCTGTCCGAGCCCAGTAATTCTTCCCCTCATCAACCCCGATGACCCAGTACCCATTTGGAGGAGACAGTATGATTGTCCCTTTTCTACGAATGGATTCAGATGCAACTCCTAAGTCCCATTTTTTTTTCTGGCTAACATCCACTTCCCAGTAATATTTGCCTTTGGAGTATCCCTGTGTTGCCAGGATGAATGTATGGGAATCAAACATTTCCTCACTGTTAGAACATATCTTGGAAATAACTCCGGTGTCTCTCACACTTTTCCCAGCTTCAGACACTTCAAGTCTTGGGTGAGCTGTCTTGGAGTCAAAGGTTAGATCAACTGCAAAGGGGAGAGAGATTATATCACAAAGGCAGAGATTTAAGTGTAGATTTATATCTTCTGTAAAAACAGCTATGAAACTAGAATTGCATCCATATCTTCAGTTTGATATACATTGCTTATAATATAGAACACACCTTATATCAAATAATAAGTCATGCCATTACTATTAACTGGATAACTCATGGAACCTTTGGTGATGAATTACACGGCACATGTAATGCTTATTTCTTTGAGATATTAAAGGTATGATCTAGAGATAATTTCCCCATCTAGTATTTGCTGGTTCCAGTTTGCTATTGTTGTTGTTCAGTCGCGCAGTCATGTCCGACTCTTTGCGACCCCATGGACTGCATTACGCCAGCCCCCCCTGTCTTGCACTGCCTCCCGGAGTCTTCCCA
>JANHZU010008654.1:265337-277773 GCA_032468055.1 Acrochordus granulatus | reverse complement strand
GAATTGAGAAAGCCTTTTGGATAAAAGGTGAAATGTCTTCTACTTGAGAAAAAATCCAGTCCAGATGCCTGTTTTTTAAACTTTGTTGCAATCTCTTTTTAAGATTTAAAGAAAAAGAAGACCCAAATCCTTTGGTAATCATCCAACCCTCCCAACCTGGAGCTACCTTCAGGTCTGATGCGATTCTGGTGAGGAAGAAAGCTGAGATTTCTTTTTTAGAAGAGAGATGGTAAAGCGTAGGAGACAAATGCCATGGACTTGGCCCTGAAAAGGAATCCTTGGGTCTGAAGCAAATAGCTGCACGTTAGGGGGGGCTAAAAAATGAGAAAGGTGCAGAGATGGAACCATCAGCAAGCTGGAACTTAAGTCCTGTAAGCAGACATCCAGGGATCTGGGGACTTGGGATCCTGAGAAAAATACGACCTACAGGAGATAAGAAGGTAGCTAAATATTTAAAAAGGTGATGGACAAAAGATCGGAAGATGTTATCCGTCATCCGGACGGTAGAACATGGAACAACATGGTTGAGCCTTGGAGAACATTTCTGGAATCCGGAACCACGAATGTTGGAAGATCCAGTTCCTGGATGCGGTCAAGCCAGGCCGGGAGAGTCCTCCAACTGAGATGATTTAACTTGGATTCCTGCACTTAGCAGAGGGTTGGATTCGACAGCCTCAAGCACCGGTTTCGATGCTGTGGCTTTGAAAGCCGAGGCACGTGCATAATTTCTGCCTCCGCCACAATTCCCCCAACAGCTGGTCGGCCTGAGCGGCATCGTATTTTGGTTCCCTCGGCTCTCGAACTGAAAAGGCAGCCAAATCAAAGGCCTTTCTGGCAGAAAGAATACATCATTTCCTTTTTCTTTGTCAAACTTATCTCCCACATCATCAGAAAAATCAGAATAATATCCCGACACGGAGCGGGTGACTAATTATGGCGCTCGGCTCCACCCCGCCAGTTTCCTAAACTCTTGATTTTGCTTTTAAAGCCAAGTCATCAGCTCTTGAAGACAAGTTTTTGAAGGAAAGGATCCTATTCACCAAGTTGCAAAGGGCCATTTGAACGAGAGAGGGGAAGGGGTGTGTGGAAAGAGGCTTTTTGAACTGGGATGATCCCAGATGCAAAGTAAACCACGGTGGAAGTATGAAATAGTTGTGCACGATGTCCGTAAACATCCTAATTATGGAGGTGAAGCCGTTCTACAAGAATGGAAGTCGACTCTATTCACTGACCCCAATCGACCTTGCATCATTTGTCACCCGTCTGGTGACCCCCCCAGACACTTACTGACCCCTTTCTGACCCCCAGGCATTTACTCACCTCTTGGATTGACCCCCAAGGGGTCAGGATTGACCACTTTGGGGAACCCTGGGGTAGGGGTTGATCAAAGGGTGGGCAGAACGGAACCCCAGGGTCGAAAGCACAAGGACGAAGTTTTCCCATCGGGTTAGAAGGTTGTGCTACATGGGGGAATGATGGCAACTTCCACCAGATGACCACCCACGCCTGGTGGCACCTTCTGCACATCCTTGCAGGTTGGAGGGCCTTTCTGACCATCGGACGGCACCACCCTGGCACGGCTCCAACCCGTTGCCGATTCTTTCTGCACGTGAATAAACGGTCGGAATTTCAACTGCAGCTGCCATCCCGGTTCCCGACCCTCGCCCGAGACAGGGTTCCACGCGTCAGCGAATTCCTTCATAAAGCTGCTGTGCAAGACCTGTGACAGCTGCACTCCTGGGCCAGGAGCAAGAAGTCGTGGCTGGTCTGCTCCTGGACGCAAGCCTGGTGCTCCGAGACACAATCGTTTACCGCCACCAAGCGGTGAACCTTTTTCTTCTTCTCTTCCTTTCTCCCACTTGCAAACGTACAAGCCGGGGCTCGCTTAGCCAGCATTGCAACGTAAGCCCCAGCTGGCTAGATGCCGGGTTGGCGAGGTTCACACAACGCCCTAAGCTAAGGCAAGCCAAACCATGGCTCATCCCGCCGTCGGAGTCATCAGCCAAGATCGTCACCCTAGTTCCGAGATGTTTTGTTCAGACCCTTATTCGTGGTTTACTTAAGAACAACTCGCTGTCTGCTTCCTCTGCTCGTCCCACCTCTTATCCCTTGTTTTTTTTATTTTAAACGGTTAAGGCAGCCTCGGGCGCCTTCGCGGAGGGCAGTGCGTAAACCGACCAACAAACTAAGATTATGGAGGAGGGATCCAGAGGAGGCAGCCCGACGCACGCTGAAGTGTCACGTCTTGGAGGCAGGCTGGTTGGGAGGGGCCCCTCCCTCCCTCTTCCAAAATGGGGTTCCCCAGGCCACCCCTGGGGTGGAAAGAAGTCTGGACGGCGCACGCCTCCGCGAAAACGAAAGGCGCTCCGCCCGGAGCACCGATTCTTCGGTGGATTCAGATCAAGGCCTGATGCGGTTGCATTAACCGTGGGAGTCACCTGCTTTTTGTCCCCGGTTTGTGCCAGTCTGATTTTGTTTCAGGATCCATGAGAAGGGGAAACTGCAGGAATGATGATTACTTGGTGGCCTCTTTTGGCTCACCTTTCGAGAGGGACCAGGCCCTGAGCTTCCCAGCTCGTTAAAAGCCGAAATATTGGCGCAATCTCCAGCATGCGTAGCGTGAGGCATCGGAGTGGTGGCCCTCAAGCATTCTGGCCTCAGGGCCACTTTTTTTACCTTCTTAAAAGTCAAGAAAGTTGGTTTGTGTGGATTATAGGTCGTCCTAGACTTACAATCATAACTGAGCCTGGAATTATGGTCCTAAGAGATGCTGGTCATTAAGCGGGTCACCATACGACCCTGCCCGATTTTACGTTTTTGTGGCAGCTGCAAAGGTTGTAATGAGATTTTTGGCAGTGGTTGTTCAATGAACGCAAGAGTCATTAAGTAAATATGGTGGTCATTAAGTGAAACCATTCTGCAAAGGGCATTTTTTTTGCTGTAAATGCCAGTTTCTGGCAAAAAAATGTTGTAAATCATGGTCACACGACCATGGGATACTGCAAACAGCAATAAATATGGGGCAGGTGCCAAGTGCCCGAAATAGGATCACATGACTCGGGGGAGACGGCCATTGGAACTTTGAATCCAGGTTGCATCCGTTGTCTCTTCGAACCGTCGCTAAGCAACCAGCCATAAGTCAAGGACTCTCTGTATATCTGTTGACATTTAATGTATTGAAAATTAAAACTGGGAAATGTAGAGGAGAGTGGAATGAGCTTTCGGGAAACACACAGCAGCAACGAAGAGACACTTGGCAATCGTCACGGCAGCCAAACTAGGTTTAATTAAACGCGCAGCGAAAAGAGCGACAGCAAAAAACGCAAAGGGAGAAATACAGGATTTGAGAAAGTTTCTTTCATTCGGCCACGAGAGGGCAGTGCAAACAGCGCATTTAATTTGAGGACCAAAAAGGGCAACGAAAAGTTGGTATTTATTACTAAAAAGGAAGCAATGATTCCTTTCGGGCCTCGCGTGGTAGCCGGATGGGCCCCGCAGCTTCTTGGCGCCATTCCTGGCCGCCGAGTTGCCAAGTCTGTTCAGCTACATGCCGAAAATTAAAAACTGCTTTTTGCCAAGACTCTTTCCTACATGCCAAAATTAAAAATAAATGTAAGGTTTCTACTTCTTAATTGTGATGTCATTAAAAAAGACAGGAAAGGTTGCGGACAGCCCTGTCGAGGCTGAACATGCTGAACAACCAGTCATAAGTTGAGGACTGCTTATGCCTGAACCAGATGGTGAAAAACACTGGGCCACAGAGGGCTAGCATTCGGGAGTTTTTGCCACCATCTAGCGGTCATCCGGGATACGGCAGCCCTGATTTTGCACAGTCCTGCCTTGTGCAGAGAGAGGCCAGGACTTCACACGACCACCCCTCCTACGTTGAGACCTGGCCGATCCCTACAGCAGCACACAGCCTCACGGTTCAGCCTGAAGGCAGCAGAAACCAGATCTCTCGAGCCTTGTGTCAAAACAGCACTACGACAAGCCAGAGTCAGGAAAAAAACCAAGCGCCGCGGAGTTGGCTTTCATCCACCGATGCACCTGCCTGACCTCAGCGATTCAAATATCCCCCCTCCGGGACGACACAACTTGGCCTCCTGCTTTTATTTGGCTGTCTTTGCAAAGCATTTAAAGGGGGCCTTGTAAGCAGAGATAACAAGCTGGATGTTCCAGGTGTTGTGAGAGCCACAAAGGCAAGCCTTTGCTTGTCGGATGCTTGACGGGATCCCAGCTGCCCTACGACTAGCCAGCTTCCATTACACCTTTTATTTCCCAGTGGCAACAGCGGAGCTTATACAAGTCTCTCCTGGGGGGGAAAGGGCTCCCCAGACACCTGAAGGGAAGAAAGAGGGGAGGGGGAGGGGAGGAAGAAGAGGAGGAGGAAGAGGAAGGAGGAGGAGAGGAAGAAAAGGGAGAGGGGAGGAAGAGGAGGAAAAAAGGAGGAATAAGAGGAGAATAAGAGGGGAGGAGGAAGAGGAGAGGAAGAAGAGGTGGAAAAGGAGGAGGAGGAGGCCTTTCCGAGGACCTTCCTTCGTGAAGCTGGAACCTCCTCAACCAAAATCCGCCCCCTCCTGAAAGTCCTGGCCGCGGGTTGTGTGGTTCTGGGGGGAAGCAGGGACGGCTCCCGCTTTCCGACACTCCGCCGCTTCCTCATTTCTTTCCGGCGGCCACAGGCAACGCTGGTGACCGCGAGGGACCAGTGAGGCCGCATCAATCCTGCCCTTGGGACGCCCCGAACGACCCTGTTCTGGACACCGTCCCTCCCCCCCGCTTGGCCAGCTGCTTCACCCTCCTTGAAACCCAGGCTCTCCATTTCCACCCTGTTGTGTTTACACAGAAGATCCTTCTTCGTCTCCCACCTCCTCATTTCCTTTCCTGTCGCCTTCGCTTTGATCTGCTTCACGTCACGAGGCCGGAGAAGCAGCAACAAATGTTCATGTGGCGGGGGCGATTTCTTAGAAGAAGACTTTCTTTTTCTCATGGGGGTGGGGGTGGTTACAAGAAGCAGAGCTGGACAATATGCGGGACTGGATGGGCGGACGGATGACTTATATGTGTGGCTCAGTCGGATAGTTTCTTCCTTCCTTTCCTCTTGAGAAAAATGTCTGGAGAGCAATGGGGGAATTTGCACAGCCGAGTGAGAAGGTGAGCTAGAAGAAAGAGGGAGAAATTGCTGGGGCGGGGATAAGGGGAGAGGAAGGTGAGGAAGAAGAGGAACTAAGGAGATCTTGGTCCCAAGAGATCTTGCAGCTTCACGAAGGATCAGTCTCCGGGTGAAGTCAACCGGTGATGTCCAGAAAAACCTGACCACTTCAAAACAAGTCTCTCCTTCAAATCATTTCCCTCTGAATTCTCCTTTTCAGAACTTCAAGTCCAGCAGTGGTTAGGGTTTTCCTTTCACTTTTTTATGAAAGAAAGGATGGGATCATATAGGAGAGACTGAAATCCTTTTTTGGGGGCACATAAATAGACTTGGGTGAGCAAGAAGACAGGTCCCTGAAAAGTTTGCTTAAAGGGCATATTACAGGTCTTTAGGAGCTGCCTTGGATGGATGGATGGATGGATGGATACATAGATAGATACATAGATAGATACATAGATACAGATACATAGATACATAGCTTTATTGTCTTTGTAAAATACAACAAAACTGAGTACACCCTTCCCCATACGAACACACTGTTTCCAAACCAAACCATAAAACGGAAATCTTAAAAACACTTAAACCATTTAAAACCATAATAAATACAATAAAATCCCCAAACGCACTCATGGCATTCCACATCTTGCGTGATCCCTTAACGCCATGCACAATCAAGCCATAGAAGCATGAAGGGTGACTACAGGAAAAGAACCTGGCATTTTAGGGTAAGTCTCTCTCTACCTAAGATAGACTTATCTGCACTGGCCAAACCAGTCAGGACTATCCAGCCCACCAGAGAGGGAAGGCAGGGTAGGCTACAGGTCCCCTCTCTTCAGGAGGTCCATCTGTGGGACCAAGAAGAAGAAAGGCCTTCTCTGTGGTGGATCCTCCCTGTGAAGATAAGACTGGCCCCCACCTTGATACTCTTTCAAATGGGCCTGAAGACACAGTGGGCCTGGGGACCCCGGAGTGATATGGAGCACATCGAGTGGTTGGTTTGATTGTTGTCAACAAGGGGGTGGGGATGTATTGGGTTTTGTATTTCGGGTTTTATTTCTGTAAGAAAATAAAGTCAGTGTGAATGAATTGGACAGCCATATAAATTTTCCAAATAAATAAGAAAAGTGTAACATCTCTGCCCTAATACTTAGGTACGGTGATTCCAACCCCGAGTAAATTAAACTCATTCATTTGGAAATAGATGAGTTTCTGGAACCCAGGTCACCCCATCCCTCTCTTCTCAGTCCATCATGCTGAAAGGAGCCTGGGCGAAGGGTGGTTGGAAAGAATTTATTTTAGGCAAATCGGTGCATGGCTTGTGACAGCTCACCATTGGTCATAACAAAGATGGAGCATGGAATCGGGGGGGGGGACTTCAAGGACAAAACAGGAAAAAGGACTCCTTCTCTTGGGGGGGGCATGTGCATGCCTCAATAATTCATCTACAGTAAAGGGAAGGATTTCTTTTTTAACCTACCGCAAAAAAATCCAGGATTGAGAATCTCGCAGCAATGGCAGGGTTTTGTGGTGTTGTTGTTGTTGTTTAAAAAAAGGGAGATTAGAGCCATTTGTAACAGGAGGCGCCTTTGGCAGGAGTGCCATGGTGTTGTTAGAAGAGAAACATGACCCTTTTCAAGAAGGAGAGGAGAGGCATTCAGTTATCTCTGTTCAAAAGCCATTGATTCTGAGAAAAGGAAAATCAAACTCTGAAAGGCTTGCGGCGCATACGCATCTCCACTGGGTCTAAACAAAGGGGGTTTATTTCAAACAGGAGGGAGAGTGCAAAGTGCCACAATTTAAAATAAAAAGTGGGATCAAAGAAGGCCAAAAAAAGGAATAATCGGTCTCACAGAGACACAGAAGCCACACCGACAAATTGCTCGCTAGCCAATCTGGGGGTGAAGCTGGACTCTCGCCAAGGGTGCCCACCAAAGCATTTCCGCTCGGTAGGGAAGAGCGACCAAGCTCCAGAATCCAGCAGGACCTGGTTTCGAACCGATCAGAGGGATCCAATTCCACCACTGTCCCTCTCCAGGCAGATCCTTGGTGGTTCTGCAGTATTTCACCGGCTGGGTCCTTCGGACATGCAAAGGACCGCCCTTGCTACCTAAAGGGGCAGCTGGCGCCAAAAGGGAAATGTTTTCCCATCCGTTTGTTTTCCATTGCTAAGGACGTGCAGGCCTTCCTCTTCCATTTCCACAGGGAAAAAGCAAAGCAACCTGCCCTGGTCGGTGCTCCAAAACCATCTTGTGAACTTCCCCTCGTTGATGCAACCAAGCCCTCGCTGTGAAATTTTGATTTATTTATGCTTTCGGCGTAGATGGCTGACCATCCACGGCTCTGGGTGCCTCAAAACAACTTTTAAACAAGATCCAAATGAACAAACCGCTTTTGGAGGAGGAGGAGGAGTGTTGGAGAAGAGAAGACTCTCCTGAGAAGACCGTGGACAGCCAAGAAGTTGATGGCTCATCAGACAAAATCAACCCCAGAGTGGTCACTCAAGGACCAAATGACCAGGCTCAAATCATCCTATTTTAGACGCATCATGAGAATAGCCAGCTCTCTAGAGAAGGCTCCAATGCTGAGAAAGGGGGAAGAAAGAGGTTTTTCCAGTAAGATATGAGATAAAGCCAAGAGAGCACACAAAACATTGAAATGAAAGGGTGAACAAAAACAACAATACAACACTTCCATGCAGGCAAGTACCCCTCAACAGCCTCCAGAAAGGTTGTCCACTGAATTGGCCTATTTAGTTCACACTTGACCTTTCTGGCATTTCCACCTAGATCAGGTTTCAACAACCTGGGCCCAGGCACTTGTACTCAACACAGCGTGGAGACTCTGCCTATCCGCCTCCTAAGAATAGAGTAGCTTATCTGCTCCACCAAGGGGATTGCTAAGTGGCGTTTGGTGCCGGAGAGATGTCGGATGAAAAGACCTATTCTCAGCACGCTCAGTAGTGAGTTAATTTGGGGAAAACAACGCCCTTCGGAACCGATGTTTTGCTCGAGGTGGCCTTCCAAGGCAAGCTTTCTCTAACCTATGGACAAGTAAGTCCTTCTTTAAAATGTGGGAAGAAGGTATTCACCTTGCATCTCCAGGCTGCTTAATTTTCCCTGTACACCTCATTCCTCTCACACCTGTTCTTTTGGATCTGTTCTTTTTTTATTGCAATTCCTTGATTTCCTTTCTTGAGACCTCCAGAGCTGGTCCATCTCAACCATGTCAGAAAGTCCCAATTCTCACCGAGGGTAGGGATTCCTTCTGGGTGTTAAACCTCTATGGTCTCCCTACTCACACAGCCATCAGTTAACTAGCTTTCAAGCATCATCCCTAATTTGTTTCCAGGCTGAAATATGAGTTCTTTGCAACCAGGTTAGGTCTTCAGGAGTAGGAGAACATGGTCAATACAGTCACAATGCCAAGTCTTTTTCATTAGGGATTGTATCTTCCTCATTAGGGATTAACCAGAAGGTAGTGCAACTAATTATGACTTTTGTGGCTCAGGACCTGGCAATGTCTCTCACACTGACCTGTCTGTACTCAAAGATAATATTTATGGCCATTCCTGGGGTACTCCCCATCACCTGAGATGCAATGGATAGAAGCTGGGGTGAAAAGCTTCTCCAATATGGCATCTCACTGGTAGAACTTTTCACCAGGAGTATCAAGGATGACAGCTGGTGGTGCAATTGCTTCTCTCCCAGGTAAGCCTCAGATTCCCCTATCTTCTATGACCCCTGGCAAGAAAGTTCTGTCAGCCTTGGAGAAACTGATCAATGCATTTAAGCAGAGATTCCACCAGGTGCAAACTTCAGCCTTGAAGGCTTCTTCCTAAGTTGTAACTTGGGAACAATGTGGAGCTCCCACCACATTAACTGAAGCCAATTCATGATGGCACATGTTAACAAATTAATTTTCTCTCTGTAAAGGGAGGTAGCCCAGAGGGATGGAAAAGAAGGAAGCAGACATCTGCAAGGCAGTCTATTCGAGTTGGGTCCTGCCCTTCCCCTCCTCCTGAACAAGCCACAAATACAACCTGGCTTTGCTTTCAGTGACTCTTCATACTCAAAATCATTTGATGGTCAAGGAAACATGATCAGATTTGCTGCTAATTTCAACAAAAGGTAAAGGGGACAGCAAAGTGTAACTTTGTTGACCTCGGCTTGATGACTTCTAAATTATACTGATGGATTGTAATCAAGGAAAATCAAGAGAGATTTTGAGGGGCTCATGTATGGCTTGGGTTCCTCATGTTAGCAACAGCTGATCTGAATGCAATATTCTCTTCGGGCAACCTGCATGGTAGCCAATGACGCAATCTCACATTTAACTCTTGAACTGTCATTGGTCACTACTCTGCATGGCTGCCCATGCACCTTTGTCCCTGCCAACCACAGAATTCCCTTTATAACTTCAGAGGGTCAGCAGCATCGACCATTGAGGCATCTAACCTACTTTCCGTCCACATTTGATAGCATCTCTCTACCATGGTGAACCACAACATGTCTTCCACATGAGTCGGGATAACCATTCCTAGAATTCCATTGGACAGATTGGTGAGAAATTTTGTTCCTCTACATCTGGAAGGCTGCAGGCAGAGAAGGGTGCTTGACTATCTCAGGAGGAGAATTTGCCATCCACTCATCCTTATCTGGCCCATCAAACATGGTAAAAATACACCTTGAGTGTGTCCTGGTTTTCTTGCTGTTCAATCAGTCCACTATGCTGCACATCAAGATGTCTATCTAGTTGGGAATTAAGGACTTTATGACATTTTAAAGAGGAAAACCACTATTCTGGATTTCAGTATTCATGTAGACGTAGTTGTCATCTCATCAGGTTTGCTGGCCTTCCTGAACAATGTGAGTGAAGTTTCATGTTATTAGAATTGCTGATCTGGATTATAACTACATTTTTATTTTCCAGGAACCAATCAATTCTCATCCATCCATCCATCCATCCATCCATCTATTCCGTCACCCCATCAAAGAGGTTTTTTTTTAAGGGTTATTTCTCAGGAGCGTGGCCCTTGGCATAAAAACCTGTCCAGGGGATGAAACTCACACTTTGCCAAGAATTTTTACTTCTGTGGTGCATTGCTCCTCTTTCCTGAGCTTTTCACTTTTTCCCTCTTTCTAATTTTTTTTTTTAATTCCTCCAAGTTTGAAATGCAAAGGGATTTCTAGGCAGGAGGGAGGGAAGATGACATTATTCTCCAACATGAGAGATCAAAGGCACTTGGATCAGGAGATTTGCTCCTATCTGTTGCCATCACAAACTTTTTGGCATCTATGGCCACCTGCTTTAATTGGAGTTCAATAACAGAACCCAGGCAGGAGCAGTTAAGATAGCAGCAAAGAGCTTGTTTTCAACACTTCCTGCTTTCCTGTGTGTCCCCCCCACCTCTTTGCTGATTATCTTAGGACTCAGAAGCAAGCCAAGGGAAGGGGAAGGGGAAAGGAAGGGAAGGGAAGGAAGAGGAGACAAGGGGGAGGGGGAAGGGAAGGAAGAGGAGACAAGGGGAAGGGAAGGGAAGGGGAGATCCAGGAATTGCAGCAATAAAGACTGTGCATTGCATAATCTTCCCAGTAGGGTTGCTTCTGCAAAGATATATTTATAATATTCAGGTCTGATGTTAAAACTCTGATGCTGCCTGAACATTCAAAATGCCATTGTGCTAGAAAGCAAGTTAGGGGTTGAAGAAATGCCAAATCCCTCCCTCCCTCCCTCAAGTCAGTTACTCATTGCTCTCTTCTCAGCCAGTCTTGTCTCCCTTTCTCCAAAGACCACCCTTGTAGGGATGTGGAAAAGGATAAATGGCCAGGAATGGTATCTCTTGGAAGAACTCAATCAACCCATCCGCAGTTGCATGGAAACGCCTTTGGGGAAACTCAGCCTGGAACAAAACCCTCCTCTTTCCTTTCATCTTTCCTGTTGTCTAATCTTTCCTATTTCCATGTTGGAAATTGTTGCTTGTTTATTTTGGTTCAAGGCCACTTTGGAGCAGCTCTATTATGAGATCAACACATTTCCTCCAAGTGCAAGGAAGTAAAGCAAAGCGCGGGCATCAATATTACTCTCCCCTGCCCGGGATAAGATGGTAGCCCATTGTCTGAGAACAAGATAACATCTGTAAGCAAGAGGCAGTTAAGAGAGTAATTATCAAAAGAACTGGGCTATGAAAGGAAACAAAATTTCTTCTGTCACTGATAGTTGGTGTTTTGAGAAAGTGATAAATTCATCTGGAGAGAAAATGAATGAATGCTTCTGTAATGCAAATGAGATCTTTGTAGGCTTTGAAATGGGTATTTCCCTGGTGATTGGAATTTCATCTTCTTTCTTATTTTCTCTTAATGTCAAAGGCCCCAAACACTGCCAATTTCCGACACCCCAAGCTCCATCGGGAAGATGTTCACATAGCTAAAAGGTTTGCAAGAAGGTAGGCACTGAGAGTTGGGAAACAGAACCCCAACATTTCAGATACCTGGGTAGGGGGGAAAGAAAATTTATTACTCAGGCAAAAAGAAACATTATATAGCCACAAGGGCAGTCCAATACGTAGTGGCAGGATGTATGATGCAGGCAGGAACAACACACACTGAATGGCACAACCAAGGAGTCAGCATTGCGTGCAGGAACATCTGCGCGGTGTATAGGCGAGGCCCTCCTAAGTCCAGATGGAGGTCCCACAGAAGGTCGTGGAGTATGAGAGGGCTAAGATCCTGTGGGGCTTCCAGATCCAAATCAACAGGCAGGCACGAGCCAAACAGCCGGACATCCTGGCCGTAGACAAGGAGGGGAAGATTGTGGTAGTGGTAGATGTTGCAGTGCCAAGTGACAGCAACATCATGAAGGAGTGTGAGAATTTGGAAAAGTGCAAGGGCTTGAAAAACTAAAGAGGTTGCAGGAAGTCAAGGCCAAAGTGGTCCTAGTGGTGGCTGGAGCACTTGGGGCTCTGACTCCTAAGTTGGGAGAGCGGCTCCAATAGATCCCAGGAAGGACATCAGAGCTCTCTGTCCAGAAGAGCGCAGGGTGAGGAACTGCTCAGAACCTGTGTGCAGAACCTTCAAACTCCCAGGCCTTTGATAGAGGACCCAGGACTGAAGAAGACACAGACCACTCACAGGAGTGAGAAGGGATTTCTTTAATATATAATATTAAAGAGCATATAGGCACCAGGCTAGAAACTGGGACACTGTAGGTGCTAGTCCTGTGCTAGGCAGGATGCCCACTGGGTGACCTTGGGCCAGTCCCCCTCTTTCAACCCTGGGAAGGAGGCATGGG
>JANHZU010008654.1:214928-237507 GCA_032468055.1 Acrochordus granulatus | reverse complement strand
AAAAGGCTTTCTCAATTCTGAGAAAGAAAGAATTGAAAAAGCCTTTTGGATAAAAGGTGAAACGTCTTCTACTTGAAAAATCCCATCCAGATGCCTGCTTTTTAAACTTTTGTTGCCATGCAATTACCCTGGACGAGTGAGAGTCTTCACAGACCGCACATAGGGAACCCTCCCCGCAAAATGGGCTAAAAGAAAATATTACATCAGAATATACCATAGGGGTTGCTTTCACACACAGCAGTTCCCTACTCCGTTATCATAATTTATAATTCATTCAGCTTATTATCATTATGATAATTTCCCCAGCCCATTACATATTACAGTATATTAATTACACTGTATTAGTTACCTTATGTTACATATTAATCAAACTCACATGCTGCCCATCTTGCAAAAGCAACTCTGTATTTTAATATTACATACTACAATTAGATATGTAATTATATAACATTATATGTTACAATTTAGTTTCCTAAATATATTGTAATCATTGCCCTGAGTGTTTTATCTAGCATTAAAATATTCCATGAGGTAAAAACTAACCAGCTTTGCCTTGCTTCCTTGAAGTTAGGAAGATGGAGGTTTGGATTTTCCAGGGTTTTTCAGCAATTTAGAAGCACTGTATCATCATATCAAACATTAAAATACAAACTAACAAAAGGAAAAGGGAATAGCAAAACAAACGTAACATTTTAAAAGCATTACACCACACAAAACAATAACACAAGAATACGAATAAACAACTTTTGTAAAAAAAAAAAGCACTCATGAACTATTCTCCACTTCACCGTCAACTGCAAATATCCCTCTGTTCAAAAAAGATGCCATATTTGCTCTAGAGACAAATCCAATCTCATCCCCAAAAAAAATAAAATTGCAAAAAGCAACTTTGAAACAAAAACAATTCTTACCCTTCGGGTTAACAGCAGCCTTCGATAGTTTTCGGGCTTCTTCGGAAGCTCACGAATCTCAGGAGTTTCGGGCTTCTTCGGGTAAGTCCGGAAAAAGGGAGGGAGGACACAAAGCGCCGCGCCGCTAATTGGAGTCCGGCACGCGCTTTGAAGCAACGGTCACGAGGGACGCATCGTGCCGTCTTCCTCCGAGAGCGGGAAGGAGGAGACAGCGGCGCGTGGGAGAAAATAGTTCCGAGTCTCCGCTAGAAATGCAGCCGCGTCATGTGATATGGAGCGCGGAGCGATCTCCTTCGGTGAGGCGGATTCTTGCCGGTGGAGGGAAAATCAAGTGGCGTGCGGAGACCTGCTCATTATTATTATTTCTTTTTTTTTTCAAACTTGCTTTGGTTAGTGCCGGTTTTAATTTTATATATATTTTTAGTCTGTTACAGTATTGCTCTTGATATTCCTTCGGTGGATGTTTATTGTTAACAGTAATTATTTACTGATAACTAATAATTATTCACTACCTGGGAATTTCGAATTATATTTTCATTATAAATTATTCACTATTTCACTCTTCATTATGACAGCGTTTCTAGTCTGCTTTCCGTAAAATACACACAAGTGAGCTGGATTTATTTATTTTAATAGCAAAAATGGTGTCTGCAGCCTGGGTGTACAAAATGGAAGGGAGAAACAGTGAAAAGAACCTCTTGCAAATATTAATTTCCTAATTATTAGTATTTATGCCTTTATCAAGCTTAATTATGCTAGTGTCTTAGTGTTTTCAAGGCTGTTAAAAATAGCCACATTAAAAAAATCGATTAGTAAATGAGCAAAGGATTTGCAGTGATGCTAAAATATGAAATGCATTACTTTGTTAATGCATTGTTTGGATCATTTCATTAATAAGTGAATTAAATATCAAACTAGTTTTTTTCATGAATAATTATATCTTAGGAAGTTGTGTATTCAACTTTTGTAAAATGGAGATGAGAAAAGTGAAAAAAAAATTGCTACAAACTGAGTTACTGGGAGTAATATTATAAGCTATTAATGGTAATTATTCCCATTGATCAGTGACTTATTAATAGTTGCTGTTCTCTTTTGGGGGAGTTAGTACTCTATGTATATTTCCTTTTTGAAAACAGTTTGCCGAGGACAGTGCAGTATAACATTTGTTTATTTAACATAATTTTGTAAGGGTAGGTTTTCCTCCTCCTGATATAATAAAAAAATGGCTAAAAACTTAGTTAAGGGATATATAATGAAACAAATGAAAGCTTACTTTTTTCAAAAAAAATGGAGTGTAGCTCATCCATACCCAAACTATCTTAGTTGTTGGGAATGAGAGTCCAAAATAGGGAAGAAAGTTGGAGTATTTGGTTCCAGTGTATGTGTAATCCCTACTAGAATTGTCATATCTGGAGTGCAGAACTGCAAATCACCATTAAACTGGGAGCATGCAATATTTATCTGTACCATGCAGATTAAATCTGGTTTGAGGAATGGAATCCATCCTAAAGGTTTTTGCAGCTTCAAAAATCCATCTGGAGACTTTAGCTTGCAAAACTCCAACTTTGAATTTTGCAGTTTCGTTTTGAAGTCCTATGGATTAGCTGGGGTTTGTGGTTGCAGTAAGGAAACACTAAGCCAGGATGTGGCTCAAATCCTAGCTTCTGCGCCAAAAGGAGATTGTGTAGTTCAGTCTTCATCTGTAAAGACATCTTAGCATTTTCTAAACACAGAGAAAGATTCCCCTGATCTCACTGCCAAAAAAGATACATTAAAACGGGTTTAATTTAAAGCATGCTGTATTTCTTATCTCTGGAAATAGGAAAAAATGAAAATAACATATTGGCTTTGTCTGCAGTTGCAGCTTGTTCAGTGAAACAATGTCTGGGAGAGCCCGAGCCCGAGCAAGGGGGCGAGCCCGGGGTCAGGAAACAGCCATTCCTGCTGTAGGAGCAGCTCTTGTAAGTTTACAAAAATGGGGAAATTTAAAAACTTCTCTTTTGGAGGACAGGACTGGGCTAGGGGTGCTCTCCCAGTCACTGGACTGCATTTCCAAGAAGCTCCAGCTAGATAGTGAAGATGAATAATGAGAATTTTATTTCTGGTTTTTGAGAGTCACATGTAGCTTCTTTGGTCTGTGATGTTTGCAATATTGTGGCTTGTCTTTTAATGCTGAGCAGCCCTTTATAAATCAGCATTGCATTCTTTAGGGTCCAGGGCCTGGATATGACCAAAGGAAGCCCCAGCTGCTTCAAGCAGAGCAACCTCAAGCAGGAGATGGCGCTCAGGTTGGGCGTGGCCAGCAAAAAAGGGGACCCCTGCTTTCGAGATCACAAGGTAGGATTGGTGGCTAAAATGCAAGTATCTCCATGCTACTGGAGTCAAGCCAAAGTTGAATATGCATTTCTGAAGGAGACGTATTGTGGTTGTTCAGCTGTATCTTTATTTGGGTTGAATGCTGGGGTACTGGGCAATGCATATATTCATACTGCAATCCTAGTATAATTTCAAAAAACCCTAATCTGGTAGGATAAGCATTTCTTTTCAGTGATTGTACATCTTATGAATAATTTGTTTATCCTTTCATCAGTGCCTTGCTATAAATACTGACTGGAGGAACTGACCTAACTAACCATGAAATGGATATGGTGCTTCCTCTCTGGGTTGCTAAGAGGCAAGTTTCTTGCTTCCCTTGTGATCCCCAGTGGGTCACTTTAGATCCTCTTTAGCAACAACTCCCAGTATCTGCACCCCACTTGGCTGATAGAGTTCAGGAACGGCTGAAGAGCTACAGGTAATCCACCCCCATCAGTTATGAACAGATGCAGATTATAACTGGTTTTTCTCCTCTACTTTACAGAACTTCACATTTCAGCAGGCTTTCAAGAAATGTCTTTGGGAGAAAGAGGTGGACGCCGCAGAGACTACCATGATCTTGGTGTAAACACCCGTCATTTAATGGAACATGTTAGAGAATCCAAAACAGGTACAATGTTATATGCTTCTTAAGAAAACTTCAAATGTTTCTCTAGTGCCTTTTCTATCCTTGAGGTATTTTATTTGGGGTGAAACACCCTTCCAGTCCCTTCAATTGTAGCAACATTCACAAGGTGTTACTCCTCCATGAAGAAAGGCAGGTGTGCTCCACTTAGCAGTTGTTGTGGGTCTAGTGCTCTTATGGTAAATATTGATCAGATGAACATTGGTGGCTGGTGGCAGAGTTGTTGAATGCTCCATCTTGTTTAAGAAATGGCTGACAGTGATGAATACCTTTCTGCAGGTGTGTCGGGGACTTTGATAAAATTAAATGCCAACCACTTTCGGCTGACTTCTCGCCCGCAATGGACTTTGTACCAGTACCACATTGACTATAATCCCCACATGGAAGCCCGCCGTCTTCGTTCAGCCTTACTATTCCAGCATGAGAATTTAATTGGCAGGACGCATGCTTTTGATGGGACCATTTTGTTTTTACCAAAGAAGTTGGAAAAGAAGGTACAAGAATCAGTGGTATTCTACCATACTCTGAATAGTTCAGAAATACCCGCTGTGTTGGCTGTGGAAATTTAGACTAACCGACATCAATTCTTCTGAAAGAGGACTTTGAGGGTGGGCATTGCAGTTGACTGAAGCAAAAATTATGAAGTCTTCTTGTCCATTTCTTTATTTTAGCCAGTTCTATTAAGGCTTCTGAAGTTTAAAATCAGGCAATCTTGGAGGCACGTCGTCCCAGCATAAAAGTAACTACTGATGATTCTCTTAGGTTACAGAGGTATTAAGCCAGACACGGCAGGGAGAGTCTGTGAAGATTACCATCACTTTAACCAATGAGCTTCCATCAACTTCTCCAACATGTCTCCAGTTTTACAACATTATTTTTAGAAGGTTAGTCTTTGCTGTATAAGCATTTGATATTGGTAGAGCTGAGATTGCTAGGTTCTGTGGATAAGAGAGCCAGGACTTTTAAAATTTCTTATTTAACTACCAGACAAGTAGTTCGTAGAATTCATGAATGTGAGGAAGAATTTGGGAGACATTTTGGTTTTCATTTTTTTGAGAGGGAAGAGCTTGATTAGAGTTGCTCCAGACAGGTATACCTTGGCTCAGACAAGCTGCATTTCTAGTTTGGCATATTTTCCCCAAGTGATTTTACTGCGACTGACTTTTGGCATTCTGGTTGATTGGAAAAACTTCATGAGGACATAGAGTTTTTTGGTCAATCACCTGAAGCAAGTAGATTAGCTCAAGTCAGGTGTGAATGGGTGAATTATTGCCTCCCATTGTTCAGGAAGTCAGAAATCATAATTACAGATCAGTGGCATTCTTCCCCAAAGGGAATAAGAAAAGTCTTGGGGTGGAGGGAGAGGAAAAAAACCCATCATCCACTGCCAAAATCAGACTTTTATTTTTCTTACTGTTTGTTAGGAGCCCTGTGTATAATCTCCAGTTCTGATCTTTTTCAGATTGTTGAAAATAATGAACTTACAGCAGATTGGACGAAATTACTATAATCCAAATGATCCAATCACTGTTCCTAAGCACAGGTAACAAAATGGGAAATGTATTTCCAGTACAGCATTAACGTATAGGTAGTCCTTGATTTATGACCACAGTTGGGACCAGAATTTTGGTAGCTAAGCAATGTGGCTGTAACATGAATCATTACGTGACCAGATCTGATTTTATAACTGTTCTTACCGCGATTGTTACGTGAATCATATGGACATTAAGCAAATCTGTCTTCCCGACTGACTTTGCTTGTTGGAAACAAGCTGGAAAGGTTAGAATTTGCAGTCATGTACCTGCAAGATGCTGCAACTGTTGCAAATGCAACCCATTGCCAAATGCCTGAATTGTGATCATGTAACCACAGGTCATGTATAATGATTGTAACTTCAAGGACAGATCGTAAGTCCCGTTTTTCAGCACCATCCTCAGTCTGTTGTTAAATAATCCTAAATTGAGGATTATCTATAACTCAGTCTCCTTCCAGATAGATCAAAAGTGTCTTTGTTGTGTCTGTGGGGAATTACATCTTTTGCTTTTCCTTGTGGAGTCAACAGTACATAAATACTGTCAGTAAATCAGTTAATAGAATAGACTTGTAAGGAATGTTATGTCTGCAATATTCTTCCTAATCCACTTTTCTTGGAAAACTTGTAGATACATTCTGCCTTTCCCAGCAAAAATTAGTGTGCATTTCTGCCTTGGGTATTCTGATGCCTGCAGCACTTTTGTACTTAAAGATCTGAGATTACAAAACTGAGTAAGCTGATTTTCCTTACCGTGACTTAAAATTAATTATTAAAAGTAAAGGGGATAAGCCTGAACTGTGGACCTTGGTTCTGAAAGCCAGTCGCTGCCTTAAAATGAATTTCTGATTAGAGTTGCAGATCGTTGCACTGCAGAACTTGTTTGTGATGTCAGAGGAGTAGTTTGCTCAGAACAAGGCTCAAAATAACAAGTGGCCATTGATGTTGAATGATTACCGTGAATTTCTGCCTCCTGACAGGCTGATGATTTGGCCCGGCTTTACCACTTCCATTCTGCAGTACGAGACAAGCATCATGCTGTGTACAGATGTGAGCCACAAAGTTCTTAGAAGTGAGACTGTTCTGGATTTCATGTATAACTTATATGAGCAAGTTGGAGAACAGCGGTTCCGGGAAATCTGCATGAAAGAACTCATCGGTCTGATTGTTCTTACCCGGTAAAATCCATGATTGTAATAGTGCAGATCAAAACCTTTCATCTGCTCTTATTTGGGTACAAATAGTCCTTGTCTTACAACCACAGTATGGATCAGGATATCCATGCTAAGCTTGGTGGTTATTGAGTTGCACTTGATTTTATAATCTTTTTGGCCACAGTTAAGCAAATCACTGCAGTTGTTGAATGAATCACAGCTGTTAAGTGAATCCAGCTTCCCCCGCTGACTTTGCTTGTCCAAAGCTCCCTGAGAAGGTTGTAAATGGTGATCACATGACTGGGACATTGCAGCCATAATAAATAATATGCTTATTGCCAGGCATCCCGAATTTTGATCACATGACTATGGGGATGCTGCAACAGTAGTAACTTGTAAGTGCAAAGACTCATCATAGGACACTTTTTTTAGTGCTGTCGTAAGTTTGGTCACTAAATAAATGGTTGTAAGTCAAGGACTACCTATGTATTATTGGTTTGGGAAAGAATGCCTCCCCCCAGGTTTCACAAGTTCAAGCCCCCATGTGCATACTTTATTATTTCAGTTAAAATAATCACAATCAACAGAACTGTTGTAATTGTTCTATCCTTAAAACATACACAAAAGACACAATATAGTGAATGCTGAAAACACATTTATCCTCCTCTACAAGAATGAACTTTTTGGTTTTGTCTTTGTGGGGTTCCAGTTGCTTCTGACGGAGTGACTAGTGGACTACACTGAAGTAAATGTTTAGATGTTTTATGATAGGACAGAGAAAATCTGCTCCTCTATCAGTCTGCTTAATTTGATACCTTTGATATGGTATGATCAGCTTAAAACAGTTAGTATGTGGCCTGAAGTCTGAGAAAGGATTTTCTTCTTTAAAAAAGGGAATACAAAGTGTTCAGTTCCCTTTGCTTCTCTGAACTAAGATTTAATGCCATCAAAGTCTATTAACAGGGCTTTAGTAATGCTGATCCAGAATATGGTCTAAAGTTTGGACAAAAAGCCCATAGCCATCTTTGCTATTAGACCCTTTGAACAAGAAGACTTGAACATTTGTTAAGCCTTGCTTATGTCTTTTATATTGTAGCTTTCATTAGTGGAAAGATGTGTAGTGGGAGACCTTCTCCTTCATGCCTAAATTAGCATCTTCCTTGCTTCTCAATCCCAAGAGAACTTTTTTCTCATGATGCAGACTAATTCAGCAGAGTCATAAATTAAAATTAAGCATTTCAACATTTGCCCAGGTACAACAACAAAACATACCGGGTGGATGATATCGATTGGGATTCTAGCCCTCAAGATATCTTCAAAAAGGCGGATGGAACTGAGATCAGCTTTGTGGAGTACTACAAGATGGTATGAGCTGACTGAAGCTTGGGTGGGAATGAAAGGGTCTTCGTTTTTTTCCCTTAAGTGGGCCAGATTCATAATGTAGTGCTAATCCTAGATTTTGATCAGTAATAGGCGCTGATCAGCACAGTGACTCAAAATGGCCTCTTTGGAGGAAGGAATTCTCTGTGTTTGATGACTTTGCAAACTTATTTGTTAGATTCCCCATTGACTAATTATTCCCCCCCAACAAAAATTTATTCTTGCCATGTGACCTAGGAAAGGAGGGAGGGAGGAGAAAAGGATCCTTGATTGAATATGTAAGAAACAAAGTTGACCTTTCTTCTCCAAAACAGTTTTTGTTAGAATTTACAAAAATTGCCTTTGTATTGCGTTAAGCTGCTTCTGCCTAGGCAGTTAAGATATGCAAAAAGAAGCATCTTTCGACATTCTGTGTGTCAGATTGAAGCAACCTCTCTGCTTTAAAACAGCAATACAGCCAAGAAATCACCGACTTGAACCAACCTGTTTTGATTAGTCAGCCAAAGAGGAAGAGAGGCCCAGGAGGTGTCTTGGCAGGACCAGTAATACTTATCCCTGAACTCTGCTATCTTACAGGTATCGATTAAAAATACCTTTCCTCCCCACTAGTGGGTGTTTGGGTTGCCATTTAGAAATGAGTCAGTTTCTTTTGACCTAGCATTGTACTGATAGTGTATAGCCAAAATGATTACAGATAGTCCTTGATTTACAACAATTTGTTTAGTGACTGTTTGAAGTTATAATGCTACTGAAAAAAATGTCTTATGACCCATCCTGTTACTTTGGACTCCCAGGGTCACATAATCACCATTTGCAATCTTCCCAGCCAGCTTCCAACAAAGTTAATGGGAGCTGAATTCACTTAACATCCACAGTTATTCGCTTAACAACAGTGGCCAAATAAGGTTCTAAAATTATGTGCAACTCATTCAACAACTGCCTTGCTTAGCAATGAAAATTCTGGTCCCAATTATGGCTGTAAGTTAAGGACTGCCTGTATTTTATTTCAGGCCACTACTGCTTTGGGAACATAAGGAGGCCTTAAGTTTTGGAGGGAGGGGTTCTAACTTTTATATTAATTCTGCCTATTTTTTGCACCTATTAGATAATAAATGAGATGGGTCTGAGTGCTGGGGACAGAAATTGATTTTATTTTTTATTATATTTTTCCTCCTTTCTGGTCATTGTACCTTTTCCTCTTTGTAGGCCTGACTGATAAGATGCGAAGTGATTTTAATGTAATGAAAGACCTGTCTGTTCACACAAGACTTGCACCAGAACAAAGAATGCATGAAGTTGGACGACTCATCAATTACATTAATAAGTAGGTTCCTGAAACTTTTTTTCCCTGATCTCTGAAAGGCGGGGAGGGAATCGGATGGAAAAAGGTTGGTATAAACAAAAGCCTGTATGAGTAACTTCCATAAATAATCATATACCGGCTTCTTTTTTTTGCAGAGATGATAATGTTCAGAAAGAACTACGAGATTGGGGGCTAAGCTTTGAGTCTAAGTTGCTTTCCTTTTCGGGGAGAGTGGTCCAAGCTGAAAAGATCCATCAAGGAGGGAAAGTGGTAGGTAACTTTCCAGTTATCAAGCAAATTAAAACAAACCAAAAATCTTGACAAACAGAAAAAAATGACAAGAAAAGGCACTCAGACACTTTGCAGATTGGGTGATGAGCTTCATAAATTCTGAACTCAGAATGTTTCTTTCAGTTTGACTACAATCCACATCTTGCAGATTGGTCCAGAGAAACAAGGGGTGTTCCTCTCATCAGTGTAAAGCCGCTGGAAAACTGGCTGCTGTTATACACTCGCCGGAATTACGATGCTGCTAATACTTTAGTCCAAAATCTTTTCAAAGTCACACCAGCGATGGGCATAAGAATGAACAAAGCTATGATGTAAGTGCTGTCAAGTCCATGTTCTTTTCCAGAGTGAGGGAGGTGCTTCTGAATTTGAGGTTGCCAATTTAAACAGTGACTCTGTTTCCATCTGGAAATTTCCAGATGAAGCTCTTTTCTTTGAAAGGAATGCAATATTTTGGAGATGAGGTTTGCCAAGTTAGCAAAGAAAGGGAAAACATTCAGAAGAATATACAGATAGTCCTTGACTTAAGATTATTGTTTTAATGACCATTTGGAGTTATGGTGGTGCTGAAAAAGCTATTTATGACCAGTCCTTGCACTTATAATCTTTGTCGTGTCCTCATAATCACATGACCAAAATCCAGGTGTTTGGCAACTGGCATATATTTATGATGGTTGCAGCATCCCAGTGTCACATGAGCACCATTTGCAACCTTCCCAGCATCTTCCGACAAGTGATGTTAATAGGGGAAGTTGGATTCACTTAGTGACTGCAGCAAAAAAAGTAAAATTGGACATGACTCACTTAATGACCACATCGCTTACCAACAGTAGTTCCAGTCCCAGTTGAGGCTGTAAGTCGAGAATATTTGTATGGCATTGTTAGGCAACTGCATGATTATACCATTGTTTCTCAATCTAGGCATGTATGGACTTCAACTCCTAGAATTCCCCAACCATTCCACACATCGCCAAGTTACCCAGGCTGACAAACACCGGTTTATATAGTCAGTATAAAAGAGGTGGCTTTCTTTTGTAGGGTTGAAGTTGAGGACAGAACAGAGGCATACTTGAGAACCTTGAAGCAGAAGACTACTTCTGATACTCAGATGGTATGATGGTCTGATTCTATGAACTGGAATGTGATTATGGTTTGTCTGATCCCAACTTCCTAATTGCCCTACCCAAGGTTACCAGCTGAGTATATAGTGTGCAGTGGACCATGAAGTTGCTTTGGTTTAAATCCAATGAGCCACTTGAGCAGGTGGTTGAAAACTCTCCTGAGCTTTGCTACTAAGATCAAACAGGGCAAAAAGCCTACCAGATCTCACTTCTTTTACAAATGATGTCACATGCCAAGATCAGGATTGAATATGATCTTTAAGGTTCAAATATCAGATTGGAAGATGGTTTGAAAATGGGGTAAGGAGTAGAATCTGGGCCAAACTCAGGAAATCAACACAAATCGGTGTTTTGTTCTTTATTTAAAGGTTAATAGTAGAATGTTCTCAAACTGGCATCTAAATTATTTTTGAAAAGATAGAAACGTTGGACCAGAGTTATCTGGTTCAAGAGTGCCCAGATTTATTTCTCCTAACTCCAGATGTAAAAGCAGGTGAAAGGTGAGGCTAGGTTCTTTGTGGTAGCTCAAATAATATAACCTGCAATGTATTTTCCAACAAATTAGTACAGAGACTCAAAGTTTTCAGTAGACACTGGGATACACTGAATGTCTGTCCTTCTCCAAGGTGGTCTGTCTCCTGTCCAGTAACCGTAAAGACAAATACGATGCAATCAAGAAATACCTGTGTACTGATTGTCCCATTCCGAGCCAGTGTGTCCTTGCTCGCACATTGAGCAAGCCTCAAACTGTAATGGCGATAGCCACCAAAATTGCCTTACAGATGAACTGTAAGATGGGGGGTGAACTCTGGAGTGTCGAAATCCCAGTAAGTAACTTTTTCTTCCAGAACATTTTAAGAGGGGTTTAGCTTAGCAGTCACATGAGAAACCAGCGTAAAAGTTAAATGTGACTTAGCTTATTTTGGGGTGCTGTGTTCTTTGCCCCTGGGCATTGACACCACCATCTGGTCAACTTACTGCCTTTACGTAGACTTAATAATATGAAATATCCTGTCCAAGGAGTTCAAAGGACAAAACCTTTGGGTTCCTGCTTATAAATTCCCCTTTCTGTTTCACATTCCCAAGGAAGAGAAGTAGGGGGTGGTCAGAAATCCTTGAAATGATCATTGGTGGTAGGAGGTGACGGAGATGAAGATCAAATAGGAAGGTGAATGTATGGATACAACCCTACATGGAGAACAAACTGAAGTTTCCCCACAAGATAGCATCCTAATTTTCTCTCAATGCCCTATGTGGAATGGCACCTTCAAGAACTACGATTAAGGAGATAAAGGAGAATTAGAGTTGAGAACAAGAACAGAGCAGTTAGAGAAAGGGAGATATGATAAAAGATGGTCAGAGATAAGCACAGCAGCCTAAGACAAGGAACAGCCAGTCTTGTCAGTAAGTTATATGAGCATACTCAGCTTGGTAGTTTTCTAGCAGATTAAGTGTTGAGATTGGAGATGAGCTTCTCCATAAGTGTTTGCAAGGGCTTGTCTGTCAGCTAAAATATTCATTTACTAATCAGACAGGCATAATTTTGTGAATACATGGCAAGTTCCGCACAGTCTGCGTTTAATACCAATAGCTTTCTTTTTCGTTCTCCAATATTCCAGATGAAACAACTAATGATTGTAGGAATTGACTGTTACCATGACATCACTGCTGGCCGGCGATCAGTTGCGGCGTTTGTCGCTAGCTTGAATCAGGGAATGACCCGGTAAGATTGTTAGATGTTTTCAAGGGCTACATATCTTCCCTATTGGAAAAAATGTATTCAGGGATTTTTTTGTTATTACAAATAGTTCTTGATTTAAAACTGATCATTTAACAACCAGTTGGAGTTAACAATGGCTTCAGAAAAGGTGCTTGGCACCAATAAAGCATTTCTGGTTATCATAAAATGCACTCACACCCCTGCGGACGCATGACTGCATTTTGGGCACTTGACAGCTGGGTCACATTTACAACTAGTTGCTGCATCTTGCTGTCATATGACTGCAATTTGCAACTTTTTTGTCAGTTTCCAGCAAAAGCCGTTCAGGATTCGGATTTATGACTATGTGATTCAGACTTAGGACTGTGTGATTCACTTGACTGCTATACAATTGGTCATGTAGATGCTTCAACTTATGACCAAAATTCTGGTCCCAATTGCAGTCATAAGTGGAGGACTACCTATACCGTCATTGGCAGCCAGGAAGGAAGTGTCTGGAGATCTGAGCCTTTTTTCCTTCTCTTGGTAGTTGGTATTCACGCTGCGTATTTCAAGATCGTGGACAAGAAATTGTGGATGGGCTCAAAGTGTGCTTACAAGGTAAAATAGCCACGATGAAGTGCCAGTAGTTGTGAGTTTTACACATTTAAAGAAACAATAGTACTGTATTTGAAAAGAAACCAGTTTCTTGGGGGGTTATGGGTGGCAAGGCAGAGCAAGTATTTCCTCTGTATAGGGATCTGGTTTAATTCTTGTAAATTGTCCCATCTTTTCTTAGCGGCACTCAGGACTTGGTATACCTACAACCGTCACATGCCTTCTCGTATCATTGTGTATCGGGACGGTGTTGGTGATGGTCAGCTAAAAACTTTGGTGAACTATGAAATCCCACAGTTTTTGGAATGTTTGAAAACAGTTGGAGAGGATTATCGGTAAGTTGGATGCCTGACCAAGTTGCCTGGGAGGAAAAGAGTTTGATTGCATAGACCACCATATTCCATGGAACAGTTTGCTTCAACCCTGTAAGGTGATTAGTAAATTTATACATCTGTAATTCCTTGAAGCAAGAGGTGATGCAAATGGCTGTGACTGAAGAAACTGTAACAAGCTTATTTTATTCAATTGACGGGGCTGCCCATTTTGAAGCATCTTTGGGTGGCTAGCAACATTAAGGACAGCCCAAAAAATACAAATAATAAAAGGATATTACACAGAGAGCAAACATACAATTTTCTACACCATAAAAATAGGCCACAAAAGTCAATAGCGATTCAGCTGATCTTGATTCTGTACACAGTATAATATTTGGTTGGTTTGTATAGGCAATTTATGCATTGGTTTCGTCTGAATCACTGCACGTTTTAATTTTCCAAGAATAGCAGAGGATGAGTAATTAGAAGAATGAAAGTTAAGTTTAATTTCTGTCTTTTGAGAAAAGTTGGGCTCTTTAAGCAAATTAATTCTTCCTATGTGATCTTCTCAAGCCCCAAACTAACAGTGATAGTGGTAAAGAAGCGTGTGAACAACAGATTCTTTGCTGAAATTAATGGAAAACTGCAGAATCCACCACCTGGCACAATTATTGATGTAGAAGTTACGAGACCAGAGTGGTAAGTGAACAGTTGCTTCAAGAAAAAAATGTGCAGATGCATAAAAACAGGAAATAGATTTCTATTCTATTGGGGAAGGAGCAGTTTGAGATTCAGGCTCTGGATTGCATATTTTCCATTCTTCAAACCTGCCTGGAACTCTCTTTCAAAAGAATCTTGATACTCTTTGGTGTAAGCGTGGGGAGAAAGTATCAAGACAGGGCAGTGCTGAGTTTCTTTCTCACCCTTCTCCCTTCCAGGGTTAAGCTGATGTTTTCCTATCAGCTGTAATACCTTCTTCAAGGTTATCCCCGTATTCCGTTATCCAGGATTTAACTGAAAGCTCTAGTTCTTTGGAGTGGGATAAGGCCAAGCAAAAGAGGAAGAAAATATTTTTTTGACTCATACTTCCTTGTGAGACCCAAGTTGCAGAAAGAATTGACAAATTCAGCTCTTTAGAGGGGCAAAGCCCAGGGACAGCCAAGAAATGTTGACCTCTGTCACCTGAACAATTTAAAATAATGGAACTCTTACTTTTAGAACTACCCATAGACTCCCCATTAGGCACTGAAAGGACCTGTTTTGAATGCAGAGTAGGCTATTGTAAGACCATTCGCTAGATGGAATGTGTGATCTCCAGAAGATGAAGTTCTCTAAGCTTGAATGTATCTCAGACACTCTTGATCTGTTTCTCTCATAGGTATGACTTCTTCATAGTGAGTCAGTCCGTGAAAAGCGGCACAGTTTCACCCACACATTACAATGTTATCTATGACAGCAGTGCGCTGAAGCCTGACTACATGCAGAGGCTAACATATAAGTTGTGCCACATGTATTACAATTGGCCGGTAAGTAATAACTTGTCTTTTAGTAGACCTAGCCCTAATTTAGCATATACACCAGTGAAACTGTAGGCTTCTTACTCTCAACATTCAAGGGAAGAAACTTCCCATTTCTAACTCTGGTCCTACATTATTTCCCAATAGCTGAATATTAAATCTGGATAGAGAATGGGTTTTCTCTACCTGAATTAACAAGATAGAAAGGGGGGAAGCAAAATTAATACAATAGTGATTTTAGCCTCCTAGAAAATTAATATCTATAACTTGGACTAAATTAATAAAGTAACACAGAAATGTGATAACAGGACTAACAAAATGATGGCATTTAGATATTGTTAAGCTTATGCAGTGCAGGATTGTACATATCTACCTTTTGGGTGTTGTAGATGAACATTAACAAGTTCAAAAGTATTTTCTGATGGTCTTCGATCCATATATAGACTTTGTTTTTCTTTTTCCTGATCTTCCCCAGAGTATAGCTTTTGTGGGTCTGAGTTAGATGAATCAGGATATCCCTTTGGGACATTTTCCTCCTTTACCTCCTCTAGCTAAGGTTAGATTTAAAAACCTGTATTTACAGATTGATTGTATCTTCCTTCTGATCTGTGCCTGTTGAATATCTATTCCATTTTTTTGCTTACAGTTTTGAGGCTAATCATCATAGGCCCACCCCTTCCTTTTTAGTCAGATTTAACTCTTGAAAGTACATATGAAAAACTACCTTCCTTCCTGATCTACAGGCATCGAGTTGAAGTTTGCTGCGTCCCAGAAAATGGCTGTTTCCTTTAAAATGATGCTGTTTTGTGTCTATTCCTTTCTCTGCAGGGAGTCATTAGAGTGCCGGCTGCATGCCAGTATGCTCATAAACTAGCTTTCCTTGTGGGACAAAGCATCCACAGAGAGCCAAACTTAGCTCTCTCGGAGAATCTTTATTACCTGTGAATCTGGAAGAGGAGGCGGAATAATGGAATGGAAAGAGAATTTGGACCAGAGAGTTTTTTTTAAAATGCCTTGAAACTCAAAGAGTAAATGTTGGTGCTGTTCTATTACACTGTTTCTTTTACCAGTGATATTGTGTCAGATTTATGTTTTGATTAATTTCTGCCTATATGATTTGGTTAAGATTATCATCCAGATCAAATTTTACTTTTGTTGATGTTTTGTTGCCAAAATAATGGCTTAACCAGCAAAAGCTTGCTGTTAAGAATAAAGTTAATTTAATGTCAGTAAAAGTATGTGGTTTGGAATCTGTTTTCAAAGTGTAACACTTATGGTGTTTCGCTCAGGGAACAGCTCTCATTAGAACTGCTGGATCCCTTTTCTTGCAAAAATAACCTTGAGAGAGTCTACATTTATCCAAATATACATCCTCTGCATACATCCTTTTTTCCTTTAAGATGCTGGAGAATAAGCAGTGACTGTCTTACTGTCTTGTTTCATTCATTAATAATAGCTTATAGATTCATTAAAAATAGCTCAGTCGAGCACTGGGAATATAAGTTTATTTTCCTGAGCTTTCAGATCTGTACTTGGACCCATCATCAGAAGACAAGAATGTGCGAACCGTGTTACAACCATGAGTCATTTCAATTGTTGTCTTCTGATGATGGATCCAAACACAGATCCGAAAGCTCAGGCAAATAAATTTACATTCCCAGTGCTCGACTCTTTGGCATCTTGCATTCATTTGAGATGATAGCTTATGCTTACTGTTTGCAAAAAAGTCTTGTTCACTTAGCTAAATTGTACTTTTCAGAGGAAAATAATACAGTTTCAAAGATACAGTTGTTTCATCCATTGTAGCAAATAAACTTACCAGGTACTTTAACCCTTGATATAATGTCTGAATTCCCATGTAAGAATTAGGCCAAGACTAAACCTAGCTTCATAGAGAGTGTTAACTGAGATATTGGTCATGGCCAACCAATCACACTTCCATGCTTTCTCCTTCACCTGGTTAACTACCTTTAGCCAAATGTCTGAGTTGGCCTACGTATGGCTATCTAATTTGGTTAATGCAGAGCCACACCCTTCTACAAAATATCAAATTTATTTATATAAAATATTTTACACATTAACAACTGTACACATGCACACGCCCACACAGTACTTCACAAGTTTAGGCCATGTTTTTTTCCTTTACATAAATCTAGCACACTATATTATTTTACAAGAATGTACATTATATTTCCTTGAAGACACAATGGGGAAAAGCTTTGATCATCTATATTACAAACCTTCCATCAATTACAAAACAAAAGGCAATCTGAAAAGTATGTATAAACAGTAAAAAGAATTTACAAATGGTTACAAAAGTCTTAGCCAAATCTCTCTCTCCCCAGCAAGTATCCAGTGGCTGGGTGTCTGTACTCCTTTCCCGCCACAACAAGGGGTTACATGTGACAAATTCTACCTTTCTAATTTTAGAGACTTCTGGCCAGCAGTGGCCAATGAATAACACCATTTTTTGTCAGATTTCCTTCTCTGGATTTGACTCTCAAAACACACTTCAGAGCTCAACAGTCTGGAAACCCAAAGCGGCGCTCCCTTAAATCTGCATTCTGAAATGCGTGTCTGTTTCTGCAATGATCAGTTCTGCTTCACTTTTTTAGTGTACTTGAGAGGCTGAGCAGCAGAACTGAACGCCATGGTTGAAAAAAAAATGAACCTTTGCAGCTCCCAGGAATTTACATCACACGCGAGCTGAGTCAATCCCCTTTTAAATGTCTCGGTGAAAATGGAACCACAGGTCAACACACAGTAGATAGAAAGTTTACGCTGTGTAGCTCAGACAGTACAAATAATTGTGCATTTATAAGGCAAACATCAAGGCAGAACAAACTAGGAGTTTCAAGACCATGTATGCCTAACGTGAATAAATACGGGGATCAAAGAACGGAGGGGTGGGGTGTTTTCCCCCACTTTAAGGAAGGGCTTGGGTTCAAAATGGAAATAGGCATTGAAGGTCCCTTAGGGTTAAAGTGGTTGGTGCAGTTAAGTTCCTTAATCCCATCTTCTTTTTAAATTTATGTTTGAAAAACACGTTCGCAAAAGGCTTTTAAGCAGCACTGCCGCCTTGAGAACGCTTCTATCAGACCAATCCAGACAGAGATGTTTCTGGAGATAACACGCTTAATAAAAAAAGGGGGGCTGTTTAAAAAAGTGCTCGAGATAGTCATGAAATCCCTAGTTTGGGATGTTTCTATTTCGGTCTGTATAGGTCTGTGTTTTTTTTTAAAGTCTGAAGATTTACAAGATGTCCAGAAGAACGCAAACTCATTTCACGGCACCCAGTCTTTTCAGAAGTTTCTTCCCCTTGGAAAGGAGACCCTTTTTCTTTTTCGAAGAGAATTCCCTGCCTCTCCCAGGACTACCAGCACCCACAGTTGGCAGAGGTGACCCCGAATGGAGATGGGCTGTGGGAGTTGGTGCTCTCCTTGGTGGTGTACCTGTGTTCTCAGAAGGAACCTGATAGGTATATTGTTAAGTTTACTGAATGGTTGAAGTCACTGACAACAAGAAAGCTGGTAACATTGCTTTTTCATTCATCAGATCAGAGCTTCTCAAGCTTAGCAGCTTTAAGGCGGGTAGACTTCAACTCGCAGAATTCTACAGCCAGCCATGGCTCCACCTCTACTTGTGCAGAGACCACCTGAGGACAACTCTCAACTACAGACATCACCCACGGCTGGCTGAGGAATTCTGGGAGTTGAATTACCCGTCTTAAAGTGGCCAAAGTTGAGAAACACTGCATTAAACACACACACACACACACCTTTTTTGGAGGAAACTTACTATTTTTCCTTTGAAGTATGCCACATGATGGACCAGTTTGGTTTCCCCAAATATGTTAAAGATACGCGTGGTCGATGACCAGAATAAAAATTGGAACTTATTGATATAAAAGTCACGGCATATACAGCTGAAGGTTTCTGCATTTCTTCGAAGGCCAGCCTCCAAAAAAATGACTCCAAAAAGGGACCTAGATTTTGCCCAGATCCCTTGCTTCTCAGGAGGAACCCTGAGGAAAAGGAATCTGAGGACTTTATGTGACAAGCAGTATATGCGTATTAGCACATTTCCGGGAAGAATCATCCAGACTTAGGAAGAAATAAGAATAATTCAATTCTTGATTTGTTCCATGCTTTTAATCCAACCTCCCTTGCGAAACCTTTTAGCATTCTGTCAATCAGTACGTATTTTGAGAAGATGGCACACCGGTTGAAAGGGATAAAAGAAAAACCAAACCAAACTAAAACGAACCTTAATTACAATCAAAGAAAGCTCTGAGACCTTTGGTTGGATGTGCCTGGATTTTACGGCACATGCCACATGCCTAATGGGATTGAACAGGATGACACAATTATGAAAAGTTGTGGGGGGAAAAATTAGCGCTCTTAACTATACCCAACCTCCCTCGCTGTTGCCAGCGGGTTAACGTTTGCCTGGTTGTTCTGACATTCCAATGGTTTCACGAAGGGGCAGTTAAACCAAGCGGTCCCAAGCTTGCTTTGATCTTCAATCAAGGTCTTGGTCTAATGGGGAAAGCAAAAAGGGATCCCTTTCTTAGCGCAACTCCCAACATACACCTGAAGATACCATCTCTGGGGCATTAATGCGTTGCCCACAAATCTCAGCTGCACGCTTTCCTTTCAGCTTATTGCATTGATGAACCAAGGAGCTGCTGAGCGCTTTGCAAACGTGGGGAGAGGAGCACATTTCAAAAAGTGGCATAGTTTGGACTCCGCATGACTGGATAGATAACCATGCGCAAGGAGAGATGATTTTAAGGCAAGCTTAACCAGATGTTTAAGGTTAGTGTGCTTTCAAAAGAAAGAACTCCAGCCCTCTCTTCCCACTGCCGGACTGTATGTGCAATTGGCTTGCTCAGCAGCGATTTTGTATGTTTCTCCCAGATTGGCTAACAATGCAATATGCAGCTTCTCTTCGGAGTCACTCACTAGGAACACTTTGTATGCAAACAAGCATTAAATTCAGTAAGAAATATGTTCCAAATATTAAAAAAAAAACATTTTCCTCCTACATTTGTTAGACAAGCCTAAGCTCTGAACACGAGGTCAGTTCTGCGGTTCTTTTATAAATCAGACCTTCCTAATTAGTGCCTTCTATTGCTTATAAATGGGTGGATGGCCATTTGGAGGTGATGGCAATTGTAGTTCACCATAGCTGGAAGGCATCAGATTGGGAAAGGCTGCCTGAAAAGGTTTTTCTTTTTAATTAAAAAAAATGGAACAAGAGCTAGTGATTTTGGAGACATATTTCTCTTTTCCTGCACATTTCATGGGCCCAGATGGCTCGCATTAGATAATGCCAACTAGAGAAATCGGTGTATCCACTGGTATCTTCAGTTGCTCACTTACGTGAAGGCAACGTTGCCTTTTTTTAAGGTGTGAAATGAACACTCTTCTTCCGTTCCCAAACAGATGAGCAAAGGAATAAAAAATATACATAAAAGATAATATAGAAAAAACTGCAAGGATGAGAGAAGACACATGAAACCCTTCAGAAGTGAGCATCTTTACGCAGCTCAAAACATTGCTTTGAAATTTTGGGTGATGTTCTAAAAAATGATGCCTGAAGCTTTACATCCATCCCCCAGCCTACTGCCCTAGGGGCAATTCTATTGCAGGTCCATATTTACAGTGTTTACTCTTCAGTGTTGAGTATGGGGGAACAAATATATATATTTATATATATAAATTAATGGCTCCTAAATTAGCATGAGATCAATCATTGATGGAAGGAACAAGTTGTCTTAGAGTGAGGAGCTGGTGTTCTCCCCACCTCCATAATGGTCTAAACGCTTGGTTTTAAAAACATTTGTCTTAATATATACATATGTACACAAACACATCAAGCAAAACAATCTGAAATGGTAGCTGAGGGGAAAGGAAGCCAAAACAGAACACTTTTTTGTTCTTTTCTCAATGCTTGCTTACCCTTTTTGCTTTTGTACGCATTGGCGCATCTTGAGAGTATCGCGTGGGAGCGTCAGATAAATACACTTCTACATCATCAGGCACTTCTTCAAGAAAATTTGAAGGAACAAGACCCGTCTGGCAGTTCAGTTCCCCCTAGAATGTGGAAGCGGTGGGGAAAATTAGGGAACAAACAAGGACCCTCTAGAACTGCACTCCTCAACCATGGCAACTTCAAGATGGGAAGACTTCCAGAATGGTGGACTTCAACTCCTGGCTGGCTGGAGACTTCTGGGAGTTGAGTTAAGTCAACCTATCTTAAAAGTTCTTAAGATTGAGAAATACTCCTTTAGAAGTTCCTGCGACCCACTGATTTCCCAGTCAAACAAGCTATGGAAAGACAGATGTTGAAAGAACCCAGGAGGACTATTTAGGGTGCATACATACCTATCAATAGATCATGGTCTATTTTTACACTGTGCTATATTCCCTTTCTACTGGCTGCATACTCTGGATGCACACTCTACCGCTGAATACATCATTTCATTTATTATATTATTATTTTATTTACTGTTATCTTACAAGCACACTGAGAGCTGCCGTGCCGGAGTCAAATTCCTTGCGTGTCTAACCATGCTTGGCCAATCAATTATCTGAAATGGAACAGATTTTGGTCCCCATAGCCAAGTGTTAAGGGACGCTAGTTGGTGAATCAAGAAAAATAAAGGTCATTCTTGGCTCACTGTTCTTCTCAGGTGACACCCTTTCATCAAATTCTTGGTTGTCAACAAAAATGTTTTGAACACCATTAATAGAGACCAAGAGAAAAGCATAAATAAAGTACTTACATAATAAAAGCCATCTTCGTCAATTTCTCCAAAGACAGTGATAATGTCTCCGGTGCAAAATGTAAGCTCGGCCTGCGGAAATGAGAAAAGCATCACTTGTTCAGGATTCCATTTTTTAATCCTCTGTTCCAGTGTTTCTTCGACCGGATCCCTTCCCAAAACAGCTTTCCTTCGTATGGATTGTATTTATTGTTATTCAGTGTATGAAAAATTAAAATGGATGGATTGGTAAAACATTTATTTAGTCCTGTAAAGATAGTATCAAACCCATTACATCTACGTCTGTCTGATCCCACACATTTCCATTTAGCTTTTCTGCTAAAGTTTCTCCTCCAACCTCTATGAATCTCAACCTCCCACAAGACCCAAACACAGCCACACTCCTCCATAATATGAATTTTTGGGTTTATTGTTTGGCTGCTAAATCCTGTCTGACCCCCAGCACACCAGGTCACTCCGTCCTGTGCTGCCTCCCAGAATCTGCCCAAATCCATGCCCATCACACCTACAGGTCCATCTAACCATCTCATCCTCCTCTTCTCCTTTTCTCTTTACTCTTTCCCAGCATAGGGCCCTTCTCCAAGGAGTCCTCTCTTCTCATTAGGTGGCCACAGTACTTGAGCTTCAACTTCAGTCTCTGTCCCTCCAAAGAGCAATCAGGGTTGATTAACTGCAGGATCGACTGGTTTGACCTCCTTGAAGTCCAAGGGACCCTCAAGAGTCTCCTCCAGCACCACAATTCCAAGGCATCAGTTCTTCGATGCTCGTCCTTCCTTATGGTCCAGCTCTCACAGCCATACATTAAGACTGGGAAAACCACAGCTTTGACTGGACATACCTTTGTGGGCAAGGTGATGTCACTGCTTCTTAATGCGCTGTCTAGGTTGGCCATGGCTCTCCTCCCAAGGAGAAGCGTCTTTTGATTTCATGGCTGCAGTCACCATCTGCAGTG
>JANHZU010008654.1:168634-209620 GCA_032468055.1 Acrochordus granulatus | reverse complement strand
CCGACCAGGATGCTCCCCTCGGTCAGGCCGCCTGGACGACATTGGGTTACCTAAGAGCTTAAGTCCCCAACCAACGGGAAAAAAAAAAAGAGGAGGTAGGGGGGGAAAAAAAGAGAAAGATGTTTGAAGACAACCCCGCTGCCCTGGTGGAAAGTGTGAGAAGCAACAAGAGAGAATTACAAAATCGCACAGAAGAAAATCAAATTAATCGTTCTCCAAAAAACATACCTTCTAAAGGCAACTAAACTTTTCTTTTTTTAACTGAAAGGTTAGCTGAAAAGAAAGAAGGAAGGAAAAAAAAAAAAGGGAGAACAGATGCCATTAAATCTGAGAAAGAAAATCACGAGAGAGAGAGAGAGAGAGAAAGACAGAGACAGAAACATTGCCACCTTGACATGGCACGTACTTGGCAAACAACAGTCACACATTCCAACCAAAAAAAGAGAACTAAAGTATTCTTTTGCCTTTGCCGTTGCCTCTTTTGGCCTCCTCTTTGGGTAGGAAGTGGCTGTACCTTGGAACTATGAAATCTGGACGAGCTGGTATGGTTTGGGGGTTTTCGGAGAGGAAGCCTGTCCTGTTTGCAAAATGATCGCCGCCCTTCCCCTACAACGTCTTCCCTCTCTCTTGTCACTTTCCGCTTCTTCTCAACTCTTAAAAAGATTGTTAAAGAGTCTTTCCAAATTCTGCCGAGGACTTTCAGGAGACTGACCTTGCAATTAACCAACCATCGATGGGAAAGACGGGGAAAACGAAACAGCGCAGCATCAGTTGGGTCGATGGACAAGTTTGAAAAGAAGAGGAAGGAAGAAGACAGCACTCACCGAGAAGGAAATGGATTTAGAAATGTGGCATGTTGGCTCTCCTACCATTGCAGAGGAGAATATTTGGAGAGTCTAAACTGGGAGCAAACCATGATCTGGATAAATTGGAGAGAAAGCACATTCCTTAAATAAGACACAACACCCGTTGCATCTCAAGGATTCGAGGGTGTCCTTTAGCCAAGTGTCTGAAAAAGAGGCTAAAAACTGGGGAGGGGTGGTCTTCCTGCATGCTGAGAGAGATGCAGTTTGCAACTTCAAAGGCAAGAAGAGATGACTTCTGGTTGTGTTAAAAAGAAAAAGAAAGAAGCCAGAATGGAAAAAAATGACATAGAAGCATATGGTCCACGACCAAACAGTGCAGAGGAAAGAGAAGGAGCATTTTTTTCCCTTCCTTCCTGGCATTTGCAAAGGATTTCATTCTTGAAAAGCCTGGGAATGAAGAAAATAAAATAAAATAGAAGATGAAGTACTCATAGCAGAACTGAAAAGGAGGAGGATTGGGGTATGAAATATGCCCATTACAGTTTGGCTGTGTGTCTTTTATTGTTGTTGCTAATGGTATGCATCAAATCATATATGGTTCTATTCTACAGAGGAAGATCAAAATTGAAATCACACATATACAGAGGGGGGAAAAAGAGAAATAAAATTAAAGAGCGATCCCAAAGGTTAGGACAATGTCAGTTCAGCTAACCCTTAATTAAAATATCGTTTCAGTTGTCCTTTGAGAGAAAGAAAGAAAGAAAGAAAGGGGAGAAAGCCAGTTGCTTATTTTTTTTATTGATATATTTATTTCTGGCCTGGAGGGCACAATGAAATCATAATTGACCAACTAGCAAATTAATCTCATTTCTTTTTAGCAAGGCACAAAATTAAAAAAAAACGAAACCAACGGAAAGTGTTAGGAAGCTGATGACGCAACACAGATTAAAATGGAAGGCTAATTATTAGGGGTGGAGAACAAGGAATGGAAAAGAAAGAAAAGAGCGAGGAGATGCATGCACAGGCGGGAGAAAAGAACTCAGAATGGAAAGAGGGAAATAAAGATATTTATTTTTTTGAAAAAAGGAAGTGATTTGGCAGGCAGATGTTAGAAGGAAGTTTGGATTCCAACACACCGGTGGGCCTTCAGATTTTCTGGAGGGATGCTTTGAAAGTGGAAGAGAAGGTAGCCTTGTTCCATTCTCTATCAAGGGGCTACTCCAACCTCCCTGAGTATCTTCATGGGTCAAATGTTCTGCTCTACTACATCTCTGAGAATCGGTCTTCCTCTCGTAGGAAGCTGGCTTGTCCTCCTCGTGGGGAGACTCCAGAAACGGCCGGACAGGGTCTCCAAAGTCTTCTTCAATGCTACTTTGCCGGATCAAGGTCCTCCGGCGGGCCAAGAGTGGCCGTGAAGAAGGTGAAGAGCTTTCATCATTCAGGCAACGGGCAGGGGACATCCGGGCAGCGAAGGTCTCGTGGATTTGGGGGAAATTAAAGCGTGACTCTTCTTCTTCACTGCCACAGTCCAAGCCACTATCTGGGCTCCGAGTGGATCTGCACCCTCGGTCTTTGGTGTCCTCCAAAATCCGTGGCTTGGTGGGGGTCCAGAAATGAGGATGCTCTTGAGAGGAGGTCTTGCTCAATCTACCCTCTCTAGCTAGGGTGCTTTGGGTCTGGTGGGGCCTCCCTAAGCCCTGTTTGTACCAAAGTTCAGAATAATCACCCTCCTCTTCAGCGACTTCAGGGATACTGAAAAGTTTTTTACGGTGATGGATAAAATGGGGATGGTCCAAGAAAGCTGTTTCAGTGGTTTTATTCTGATAACATTCCTTTATGAGAAAGAAAGAAAGAAAGAAAGAAAGAAAGAAAGAAAGAAAGAAAGAAAGAAAGAAAGAAAGAGGAGAACAAACAGTGTGCAGTTTTAAAAAAGAGAGAGAGGGAAGGGAAGGAAGATGGAAAAGGAAGGTAGGAGGGAGGGAGGGAGAGAGGAAGGAAGATGGAGAAGGAAGGACGGAATGAGAAAGGAAAGGGAAGGAGAAGAGAAGGGAAGGAGAAGAGAGGGAAGGGAAGGAAAAATGAAGGGAAGGGAAGGAAAATTAAGGGAAGGGAAGGAAAAGGAAAAAAATAAAGACAGAATTAGTTGTACAGCAATGATGAGCTGAAAGCATGCGGCTCTTATTCAGTGAAGAACTATGTCATGCTTTGAATGGGAATCTGTGGAAACAGAACAGATGATTAGAACAGCTGTCCTAGCATGATATATCGTTTGAGATGTCAAGTTTGGCAGGCGTGTTCCTTACAGTTCTAAGAAAAACCCTACCAGGTACATGGAACATGGGTGGTTGACATCTCAGAATCGGACATCAAGGGAGCTTCACCCTCCTCTCCCTCAGCGGCAGCACCTCCATCTTTGGTCAGTACAAATGTGCTTGCTATTTATTAGAAGAAGGATGTGTTTTTCCCCATAGGCAGTGTGGTTCTCTGAAGGCCCTTCCTTCTCCACTGGTGGAACCCCCCCAGATCCACCAGAAGTGCTCAGATCCCATTAGAGGAACTGCCTTTCGATCCTTTAGCTTTGCAACTTCCTAAAAATAATCCCATATTGACTAAAGTGCCTGACCAGATCAAAACAATGTCATCTACTTTGGAAAGGAGAAAAAAAAACCTTGATACCTAAAGGTGGATGGAAGGTTGCAGTAAAAAAAAAAAGCAGGAGATTTGATGCCACAAATAATCCCAAGAGAAGAGAAGTCCTTTATCTGAAGCTGTGTGTTCCTTTGTTTTTCAGAACACCCCTTTTTATAAGCTTAGACTTTGCCTTTGGTGGAAGGATTCAATGTAATTTCAAAATCTGAGTTGCAACTTTTGGGAGAAAGGCAAGCCATCCTAGGACACCTCAATTTTAAGGGATAGAACACCATATTTTATATATTAAAAGGCATAATATTCCACAGGGAAGTCCTTAGAAGTTTGAAGAAGATGCTTATGGTCTAAAAAAGAGTGGCAAAATCCAATCCTTTACATGGATTGTTCCTCTTCTCTTTAACTCCCCAAACATTTCCAGAGGGTCATGTGTTGCTTATCCATACTCTAATCTTATCTGTATCCTTTGATAACTCCAATTTACCACTCCAATCGTACAACAGCTTCTCTCTCTCTCTCTCTCAATTCCATCCCTGGCATAGATTCATGATCCAGGCTTGCTTATCTCATCAATTATTTTTACCTTCAGGGTGCTATGCGATGTTATACTAACTCTTCTCCGCCCACCATCCTCCAGCTGCATCTCTGAGTACAATTCTTCCTCATCTTCTTCCATAATATCAGATAAATCAGAGCCCCGGCTGCTTTCTGTGTGATACTCCTCCCCGTGGCAATAGTGGGGCTATGGGAGAGGGGAGAAAGAGAGGCAAAGCAAGATAAGCTTTCAAAACAAAAAAATGAGCCCAGCAAACTCTAAAGTTAGTGAGGAAACTCTCTATAGTTTAAGTCCCACCAGTAGGACCATACGTATGACCCAACCCAAGTATGAACAATTGGTGATCTTGGGGTTGGTCCTTAATGAGACTTCGGACAAATGGACCACCCAATTTTCCATTGAGATTGATCATGTCCTAGTTCCAGACCAACCTCCAGAGTTTTCTAAGACTTTCAAGAATGGGGCTTCTAAATGGTTGTAAATAGTGAGGGCAATCATCACTGTGGCTCACTTGCATGGATCAACTATGGGAGTTTGAAGCCAACGATGATCTAGGTTTTTGTAGATCACACCATCTTATCTCTCTTTCTTCAGAAAAGGTTAAGAAGAAAGAGGAGGGAAACCCCCAAAGCATCTTTCTTTGCACTAGTTTTGCTCCTGCCCCATTGCTAATGGGGATGCCTGTTACCTGTTTTCCAAGCTCAGAGCCTTTCAAAAAATCATCCACTGAAGCGCCTTTCCGTCTGACCCGGGGTGAGTCATAACCATCTTCTTCCTCGTCAGAGTTGGCGTACTGCAACGCGTTGCTCCTTTCTGGAAACATGCTCCTCCTCTCAAGCTATGGAGTTCCAGAAGAGAAAATGGAATGAGAAAAAGGCTCCTCTCTAAGAGGTGAGAGAAGAGAGGTGTGAACTGCAGTTTCTAAAGAGAAGGTGGAGGTCAAATGATGGTACTATGATAAAACATTTGAACTCATTTCTTTCTCCTTTGGGGTGGACCCAAGAAAAGGAATGACAGCAGGAAGCCAACCAGAGGCAAATCATTACCATTCTCTCCCTTAACATCTCCACAGATCCTGTCAAACAGGCTGAAATTACATGGACAGATTTAACCTCCATTTCAGCTGGGAAACTGTTCAGCATCTGAGACCAAGCCAAATCCAAAAATGCTAGAGAATTCCTGGAAGCTTGGCATTCAGACAAAGCCGACATCAATAGATACATTGAGATAAACCACTTTTAAAAGAGAGGATAAAACACTTAGGAAGGAAACAAAAAGACTAGAACACATCACTCTAGCAGCCAACCTTCAGTTAAGCAGGGATTAACATCAGACAAACCATCAGGCAGAAAATAATCAGGAAACCACCAAGGAGAAAACCATACCACCACCAACACTAGCAGGAAAGCTACCGCATATAAACAGACAGCAGACCTGCAGGATCTCCAATATTAAATTAGCATTAAAAAAGCAAACAACACTGAAGACTAAACCTAATAATCCTCCCCAAGATACCTATAAGAAGCTCCTTTATTTCTTCCTGCTCTGGAAATGATGAATGACAAACTAGAATGCTGCCAAGGGAATTACTACCTATCCTGATATTTCCCTAGCTTAAAAGACAGCAAACCCTTGAGCAGTCAAAGCCATGGTTTTTTAAAAGGACTTCTGGTGGCTTCTTTTTTAACCTGTTGTTACAGAGCCCCTGAAGAGACAATGGAAATAAAACTAAAACCTCCAGATTTTTACCACTTATGTAGTTTGGATTCTAACGTTTTCCCTAGTTCTCTCCAATTGTGTCTCTCTCTGTGTGTGTAAAGGGAAACCCAATCATGAGTTGCCACCAGGTCCCACCAAGTGGTAAGTCCAATCATTTTAAGAGTCTTCCTAAAACTTTCTTCTGCTGCATGTGAAGTCCTGGCCTGCCGTGGGGAGTTCCCACATGCAGATATGAAGTTCTGAAGCCACAACTCTACTCACCCTGTTGCTTTCGGCTGCCACCCGCTGAGCAGCTTCTCGGGCCATGGCCTTGGCTACCATGTTAGGGACAGGTGTGCCTTGGGGTTGTGGAAGGATCCGATTTGGAGATGGTGACCGCCGTCCGTGGTTGTGGAAGTTCGGGGGTTCCAGGGAGTGCCCATGGATAGGAGAGGTTGCATGGGCCTGTTCCCAGGAGTCGTCCCTTTTTCCATGTGGACACAAGTGTTCGTCTTTGGTATCTGGGATACTGGCACTTGATAATGGCTTAGATTTGGGAGCTGGCTGAGGGTGAGGAATTGGAGGCACCAGTAAGTCGGGTGGGATAGGAGTGCTCAATGAGTCCATGGACTCCCCTTGGGCAGACAATGTCCGGACAAGAATTTCCCTGGCATCCATGCTCTGGATTTTGTTTAGCGCCACCGTGGTGTTCTCTGCAGTTGGAAAATTCACTTCAGCCACCTGAATGTAGAGACAGATGCAAAATCAATAGATCGCTAATGAGAAATCCACTTGATCACCAGCTGAATACAGATAGTCCTTGGCTTACGACTATAATTGAGCCTGGCAACTATGGTCATGAGTTATGACAGTCATAAAGAGGGTCACTACCTCACTGGATACATTTTACATTCTTTTTGTGCAGTGATCCTTTAGCGAACCCTGCACTTGTTAAATGAATGCTGCATCATTAAGCAGAGGCTGCAGTTGTTAAGTGAACCCACTGTTCACTGGGGCTAGTTTTGCCAGAAACTAGAAATAAATGTTGGTTTCTGGCACAACCACTATAAATTGTGTCACATGCTACAAATGACTGTAAATGCAAGCCAGTCACCAAGCACTCAAAATGCAGTCACAAGATTGTGATGGTGGGGCTGCTGGGCGATGTCAAAACTTTACAAAATCAGGTCTTTTCAGGGGTCCATCATAACTGTGAGCAATTGCTAAGTGACCTGTAGTTAAATGAGGACTACCTGTACGTAGGGTACAGGAATTAGACATCGATGCAAACACATTTCCTTTCCTCCACCCAAAATCCATTTTATCGCAGGTTTTTCCACAATTTCCCACACATTTTAAGAGAAATTCAGAGAAACTGGAGCAACTGTCTGGAGTTCAACTTTTACAAGGAGAGATGGAAGAACTGGGATACGACAGTACTTCAAAAGTGGTTGAAGGAGACCACCACCTAGACTTTATTGTCCTAGTGAGCAACATGACCTCAGCTTCAGCAAAGAGGATCCCAAGTGAACCTCAGGAGAAACCTCCTAATAGTCAAAGCAGTGGAACCAATGACTGAGAGAAGCGTTCAAGCCCATGAAGATCTGCAACCAGCAGCCAAGTCAGCCATGTCTCAAAACTGAGCAGGCATCAAGAGTTTCCTTCATCTCTTCCAACTTGAGGATTGCATTAAAAAGCTCCGCTGTCGCCACCTTGAGCGATAACGCAAAGCCGTAAGGCACAAAACAGGAGCGACATAGCTGAAAAAAATATAAATGAGGCTCCTCAATCAAAGAAGCCCCAGGCAATCCCTTGCACAAATTTACCAATTAATCAATTAATTAAGAAAAAGGTTCCTTTGCTTTCCAGAAACGTCTGAATGGGGCAGGATTGGTCAATAAATTCCCTTTTCCATCTCATATTGAAATAAATACTTTTTAAAAAGATAACCTGCATCTTTAGCTGATTTGGTGTTATAGGCCTTAGATTATTGTAAAAAACCCAACAAGGTAAGATGCAGCTTGGATCAGGTTCACTCAACATGGGTTGTATGCAGTTTCTGTAAGTACACACCTACCCTTTGACCTTTTGCATAAATACCATAACCAATCACATTGGCTCCGTTAGAGGTCCCCGCTGCTGTGAGAACTGGTGGTTTCCAAGAAACCAAGATAGTTCCTGGTGTTGGACCATCCTGAATTCGAATCTCTTGAGGTGGAGCTGGTGGACCTAGAAATGGAAAACAAGGGATACCTTACAGCTCCTTCTTCTTGCTAACCAACCAAATTCTTGGTGGTACAAATCCATCTATTAAGTCTTCACCTTGACCTCACTACCTCTTCTCCTTAATTCCACAAATCCTAATCCAGAATTGTAAACACTACACCATATTAACACTATAATATCCTGGACCAATCAGCTGACAGCAGAGGCTGCCTTCACACAAACCACCAAAACCACAAAACATCTAACCAAGCCTGACAGGCTATGAGAATGCATCTAATAGCTTCTCACTTGGGTTTGCAAGAACACAGCCAGAACTTTCCTACCTATCATTTGAACAGACAAAGCTCTGCTTAAGCTAAATAATTGTGAGCTGACCTTCCACGGAGCTCCCTACATTCAAAAATACATTATCAATTCCAGAACCAAGGCTAAGTTTGATTTACTGAGTGTCCCAATCCTTTGCAAACTTTTTGAAAAGCTTGCATTGTGAGAGTGCCCTTGTTATATTTCTAAATAAATCCACCATCCAGAAATAGAAATGTGTCTAAAAATAGCTATGCAACTATAAAGAACATGTATATTTCATGAGTTCTCTCAAAGTTTGGCAACCTCGTGGCTCAACTGAGCGAGCGGTGAGAACTTGCATAGAGAAGAACATCTTTTTGCTTCTCCTAGCTGACTCAGCTGTTCACTTCAGCGACAGAACAGCTTTAGATGTTTCTAGACACTAAACCCCTGATGGAGACACAGTCATGAAGCAAATTAGCTCGATGTTGAAATTGAATTCACTTCTTAGAATCCGATGAGTACTCTCCAAGAAATAATAGTGTTTAACAACTGACCACAACTGACTTTGTGAGACACGAATCCTACCTGCTGGCAAGGTCGAAAACTCTATGAAAGCTTCTTTTTTTTCACGCTGCTCCAAAGGGAGCTGCCAGGGCATCTGATGAGGCTTAGCCAAAATTTTGACCTTATAGGCCATGTTGGGTTTCAAGTTAAAAAACTGATACTTGTATGTGGCAGCCCTGACGATGTCAAATTCTTCTTCATTGAGGAAGATCACATGACTGTAATTGCTGTTAGTTGGAAGCCAGGTGACCTCCGCCGAAATCTGGGTGATATTGTCGACCTTAAGGAGGGAAGGTGCCACAATTACATCTTTTCCAACCAACAAGGTGCACTGCAGTTCATCGGAATTGCCCCTGCTGGTTATGCTTTGAACAGATATTCGATAAGTGCAATTAGCAATGTTAAGTTTTTCTATGAGGGCTTTAGTTCTGCTCCCCAAGGAGATGTTCATTCGTATTTCTTTGTCTACCAGGACATTGTAGCTATGAATGGTTCCCCATCCAGGTGGCACGACTGGAGGTTCCCAGCCCACAATAACACTTTTGGCTAATTGTTTGATAAGGGTAATTTTTCTAGGGTAAGGCACAATGTCTTCTCCAATTTCGTCAATGTTCATATCAAGGGTTCCTGCACCATTATTGAGGATGCCAGAGTCTAAATGGACTGGCAAGTTGATATCTTGGAGGCCTTCTCCTTCCACCACGTGACTACTGTGGTTGATGAAGTTCTGCTCTGGCTCACTGCCCAGCCCGCTTGATAAACGGGAGTCATCCTGCACAAAATCCACAAAGTTGGATGGAACCAGACCTCTCTGTCCATCTAGAAGTTCACCTTGTGGAGAAAGAGAGATGAAAAAAAGAAGACACATACTAGCACTGTTCCCAGGGCATGAAGACACTGTCCATCCCCTCTCCCAGTCAGCAGTGATCTCCTGGCAGCAAGAATTGGGACAGTGGAGTTGTACAGCAACAATCATGTTTTTAGTCCCTTTGTACCCTTTGATATTGGGGGTCCTCACATCCTGCCTGCCTTCCCTTTTTTTCCCAAGCTAGCAAGCTAGAAGGGAGAACAAAAGCCATAGCAGCACAGGGTCATTGGAGGTAGTTTAGAGGGGCATCTCATCCACCTCCCCACCATATCTGCTCCTTTTTCAATCCCTGTAATACCTCCATAGGGGTTCAATGCAATCTTGAGAGAGATATTGGCTAATTAAAGTGTTGCTGGTAAGAGAAACCATGAATGACACCTTCAGTGTGGGAGAAGAGAGGGTTGAGCTGGGGTGGTGTCAAGCAGGGGATCAGTCTTGAGTCTCTGCATACCCACAAGCATAATAGACCCAGCCCTTCCTGAGGGTCATTAGACCTTATCTTACAGCTGCAGGTGTTCAACTACCAATTGGGCAGATCCTTATAAATATGCAAGATGTAATAAATCTGTTAGCTTGAATCTTGCTGCCTGGGCCTGGTTTTTTGTGCCTGACATTCAGCTTCTTATCAAAATGTTAGAATATAAAATAAGAAAATGATGCACTTAAGAGCATGGCCATAAAGTTTCCATGCATCTTAAGGATAAGGCTATTTAAATAAAAATACTGCTAGGGCCCCATTTCAACAAACCTTCAAAAAAGCCATCTTCATCCATATCTCCATATACATAAAGGTATTTTCCTGCTGTGAGAGGAAGTTCTGCTTCAGGATTTTCATTTGGCCCATCAAATGGATTGTAACTGAAGGAAAATATAAACCATGACTCTTCTTCATAATCTTTCATGGGGAGGAAGGCAGTAGTAATCGATATCTGTGTTCATTTACTGCACTGAGATATTATTTTGGGCTTGAGGTTGTGTAAACCTAGTCAGCTTAGTATTATGAATCAACTATTATGGCTTATTCAATAGACCCTGTTAAAAAGAGGTTTGGAGGAAGGCAGGCATTGTCAATTCTCTGGGAAGGATTGGGGCAGTAGGATCTTGTATCAGGGATCTTATCAAGAATCTAAATCTAGCACAAATTTAAGGTTGAAAAGTGCTTATTGGATGGGTGGTATTACCTGTATCGGGCAATGCAAAGATGGACCTTCCCCGAATATCTCTGCTTTGAGGTATTAGAATTCTGTTCATCCTCCATCTGCAAAAAGAACACGAACAGGATTTTAAAAAGATGAGTTGTCCACCTACACAAATCAACTTACACAAAATGGGATTCCTCTTAATATCAAAGAATGAACCAAATCCCAAACCGTGTCTCATGGAAGATTAAACACCATGAAAGTCTGAAGAGCGTCTTATATATTTTGGAAAGTGATCATTCCCAGAAGAGAGAGAGTGAGAGATTAAACTCAGTCACCCATGCAGAGGCGCTAATGAGGAATAGGAATGTGCTAAAAAGAACTGCACTGGACGTAGCTTCATGACTTGTCTTTCGAATCGTTCTTCTAGCCTCTTAAGATCGATGAGATGAACTGTAACAATAGGCATTCAAGGCCTGGAGGATATTCTTCCTAGCAAAGGGCATCACTAGATCCAAGAGACTTGCCTCATCCATTTAGCCTCTAACTGACAATCCTTATCAGTAACTAATTGTGCTGGAAGGCCTCTTTGAGGAATGAGAAGATAATCCTCTTTCCCAATGTTTTCTCACTAATTGGGCTATAGACATGTCAACTGGGTGGGGGCTTTTGTTGCTGATTCCTAAGGCATTCTGGAAGTACTGCTTGAATCTTCGGCGTGTAAAAACTCATGTCACATCACCAAACCAGGATACCACGACCAGAAGCTTGATAAGAAATGGTCATATATAAAGTCATTCCATTTGACCAATATTGCTTACATTTATAAATGTGATGTATATCTGTCTGTGACCATCCGACACTAATTCTCAGCCTCTTCCCATTATCTCCTGATGATGTGTTTATGGATTTAGCACAATAGGATTTGACTGTCCAAAATAGAAGAGTTGGCACTTGTAAACAGTCATGGACAGACAGAGACACTGCTGGATTTTCACCACCTTGCTCTGAGGTGGTGCACACAGTCAGTTGTCTTTATCGTCACTCATTCTTGGCAAATTGAGTACTTTAGTTGAGAAAGGCTCATCTACGTACATCTGATTCAAATCTGCATCTTGGGCTTCCAGAGTGTGAGTGGACCAGGAAAGTTGATTTGATAGAGAGTTGTTCTGGTTTGTCACCAGACAGCTGCAGGGGATGTGTACAGTCAGAGATCACAAAATGGCCTTGGGAGGGACTTGCATGATCTGCATGGAAAAAGCAAGCACATAACTGAATGTCATGCTGGTTGTCCTGCAGCAATTGTTATAACTAAATAGGCTATCAAAATAGCAAATGTAGGAACAACCTTGGGACAATTCTGAAATAACAGACATCTTTCTTACTTTGTGCAAGATTTGCCTTAATGTTTACAAATCAACTAGAGTAACCTAGAGTTGGCAGCATCCAAACTGAATAAAACTCTTTAAAAAGCAAAACAAACTATGTTTGATTCAAAGTCAAATGACTTGTGAACTTTATTATTTCCCTTTCAGGTTTTCATGAGATCAAGTGGAGGATAACCAGTTATTAACTGTTAATCAAACTCCTTTACTAACATTAAATAAATCTTACTCATAAATGCACCCCATCCTTTGCCTCCGGGGAGCAAGTTTTATCTTCAGATGCATCATCCAAATGATTTTTCTTTCTTTTTTTTAATGATCTCAGGAATATGACATTGAATTCTAACAAAGCTAAGATAAAATAATTAAAATTCCAGGGGGAGCAAAATGCAATATAAAATCAAGAACAAACGATACAGAAATGAGAAATGGCCATGCAAAATCCAAGCAAAGATCTCAAAGAGGAAACCTCTCAAGAAGAGAAGAAGCCTTCACTGAAATAGAATAACATAAGAAGAGAAACCTTCCAGTGTGACGGTCTTAATTTAAAGGTCTCCAAGCACATCTTAGCCACTAGCACTTAAAGAGCATTTACGCAAGACGATTCGCATCTGTATTGATCCCTCAGTTATGAGCTACACTAGATCCTTGAGTAAATGCATCTCACTGCCTTCTGTATTTAATTATGGTGATTACCCAGATTAAAAGATGCTGATCTTCCCATCCTCCACTCTCAATGGCTTCATCTGGATTTTCAGCTGTATAGAGACCCTCTGTAGGGGAATTAAGGACTGAACCACATGTGAAGAGAGGAGGGCAGGCTAGAGTCATTACACATGATCAAGTGCAGGAGGGCCAACCTCTGTGTGGACCATTAGTTTATCTGCCAAGGTCAGGAGCAAGGCAGGCATAAGGAGAAATTCTTGTAACCTTGAAACATCTAATAAACTATGGAACAGAGACTACTTTCAGATGGGCCCTTTCCTTTCAAGCCTGACACCCTCCCTAATTTCTTAGGGTGTAAAAGAGACGGGGAGAGAATTGCAAGATTCTGCTAATGTAGCTTTTCAATAAAGTAGAACTGGCTCATCTGGTTGTGTTTCTTGTTTGATCCACCTGGTAAGGCTGACACCTATCTTCCTTCTTACCTTGGCCTAAAGAGGTGGCAATTCCATTCATCAACTGGACTAAAGATTTGCTAGGAGAGCCAGGAATAGCCGAGGAAGCCAACAAGTTAGTACCTAGAAGATCAAACTGTCCAGCTTGTTGCCGAAACTTTTCCAGTTCCTTGGAGAGGAGGTTGAATTGCTCACTCTGTGTCCGACATTTCTCCTCTAGCTCACAAACCTTGGCCTGAGCAAATTGAGAGTAGAAAAGAGCTGCAAGGCTTGTCCAAGTGTGAACGTACATCATGATAGCAATGGAGCACTGTCTTTCCCACCCTCTGACCCAAAGACATATGTAATTTTCTATCCAAATCCTTCCCACGTACACATTAAAATGGAATAGGCAAACGTGGCAATCTTTGATCATGGCTCAGTTGAAATGTTGAGTCCCTGCCTACCTTTCTTGGGATCTGAGACCCAACAGAGTTGTGTTGTAAGTTGTTGGGTGAACCACGTATTTGCCTTGAAAGAGATAGCGACTCCTATGCAAACCCTGCTGATGTCCCTAATCTCCAGATGGGAAGACCCATGAACTCCTAACTATTGTTCCACAGGATCTCAGATGGGACAAAAGTCAAGCACCAGCAAAATGCATGGCCTGGAAGCTCACACAGAAATGGCATCATAACCTTCTTGTTTTTGCTGCAGGTGGACTGAACTTCTTGCCCACTTGACCTATTACACTTGCCCATATGAGTGCACTGAGTCAAGACCACACTCTGCAGCTGCTGCTATGACAGCTTTCTTCTTCCCTCCCAGAATTAACTGGCTAGGTCAACAAGATTAGTATTGCAGTGTTAGAAATCCTGCAATCAAAGTCAAGCTCCTCCCAGAATCTCCTTTTAGTAGAACCAAGACCATCTAAATTTCGACAAACTCCACATATAGCTATGAGAAACATGAGAATGCTTCTACTTTGGAGGAAAGTTTTGCAAAGTTCTGACAAGACGCTGCTCTTTAGATTAGTGGCCAACACTAGAAGATGGTCTTGAGAGGTTGTTAGACACTGAGCATTTTTGGCTTGGAGGTTTATCTGTTGAAAGATATCCCGTTTGCTTAGACTTCCAGCCAAATCATGCACCAGTATTCACATCAAGCAATTCAGCATGCTTTTTGTAACAATGGTGTGGGAGTTCCATGCAAAGGTAGGTCAAGGTCATCTGGCAGGGGAAGTTGGTAGAGGTTGGGTAGAAAAAGACACAGAGAAGGGTTTTCCCTCCTCCTCATCTAAAAATACCTGCATACTGTCCAAAGTGATCTGGATGAGAAGCAAAGCAATATACAGAAAAAAAGACAAGAGACAGGGTGGGGAAGGGGGGAAAATTATGCATTAAAACAAAGATCTTTAAAAAGCCAAACAACAGAAAAATTCATCTTGTTTTTATACATTACAAGGCAACACACATATTGAGCCAATCTATGCTACAGGTTTAAAACTGTTTCAGAGCTTCTGGAATTGTCCTGCTTTATTTTTATTTATTTATTCAATTTATAGGCCACCCATCTCACTGTCAAGCTTGCCAGGAATCTCAGGAAAGAGAGCTTGGATAAGATCTAGGAAAATAATCTCCTTTCCCAAATGAAGACCATCCTGAAAATATTTCCACTTATTTGAAACAAAGCCTGGTGAGAGACATAGAGAAAATGGCTCTACTCTGCAAAGCTGAGTTTTGACCAATGGGTCAAAATGGCAGCATCACCTTCCACACACCCCTTTCTGCTGAAAAATGACCTTTTCTCATTTGTAAAAGAGGTGTCGAGCCTCTGAAGTTGTGGATTGCCAAGATATTTTGTTTCCTCTAAGTACCTCCAGAAGCATGGGAGATGCCATCATTGCCTTCTTCTTCAACTTCTTGAGAACTTGGCAACCAACCCACTAAGTGTTAAAACAGTCTCAAAGTAATGGAAAAGAGTTAAGCAAGAGTATCCTTGGAGGAGACTGGTAGCGGTTCAAAGAATTTAAGATGGTGACCTTCACTGGGGGTTCAAAGCCCCACACCCTTTTTATGAATGACAGACATAAAAAAAGTTGTGCCATTAACAGCCTGGCATCTATTTTTACTTTTTTTAACCTCCTGAGCCACAGAATTGAAGCTATGAGGAAGATGTTACTCTTGGCACCTTGACTAGGACCTTTTACCTCTTAGGAGGGCCTACACAAAGAAAACTTTTTGTGAACTTTTCTTGCCTTGTAGCAAAATGGCCTCAAGAATCTTCTGTTTTACTGTTTGCAGATCAACGAGGAAAAGAGGGATGTGTGAATTTCACCGCACTGTGTAGGATGGCAAATGCAAGCTTTGAAACCAGTTTTCAGTCAGTAACATAGACTGCTGTCACACTTACCACACTTTAAAAATGGGAAAGGGCAAAAAAAAAAGAAAAAAGCATACATTAAAAGGAACCACACTGGCATATATTTCAGGGGGGAAAGAAAAATCAATATGGCTGTTGATTTGCAATCTCTGCAGGCTAATTAAATCAACACATACGGGGAAAAATTAACAGGCTCCAAAGCAAAGTCAGATCAATACGGAAATCACAGAGGAAAGGAACTGCAGATGAAATTGGAATTGCAAAAGAAAAAAGAAAAGTCATTTACCCTAATAACAGCCCCACCTCTCTTGGGACCAAACTAATTTCCCTTTATAAGTGCTAGAAATGTATGAGCCATTTGGGTTTTTCCTTTTTTTTAAATCAACGTTAATACATTTGGTGGTAACAGTAAACCACAGGAACATTGTGCCCCCCCCCCTTTTAAGGAAAAACCCCACATGCTTGCAGCAGTTCCGAATCCCCGATGCTGGTTCTACGCACGTAGACAGAGCCAGAAGCAAAAATTACTCAAATCTGATTTCCCTGTTTCATTAACAGGAGAAATATCTGAGCATTGTCCTAATGGACCTCCACATCGGTTTGCGCTGAGAATTTTATGCTCTTTGTTCTTTGCAAGCTTCATTTAATCCAGACGTAATCGCTCGATGATCAGCCATGGCTGATTCAAACACAAACTCTCCGGCTGGGAAGTGACATGGGACCTGTCGCGTTTTGGACCGTGCGAGTTTATATTTTGCAGAAGCCATAAGAAGCCGGGGTGAAGGACAGAAGAAGCAGGGGCAGAGAAAATCCAGAACAATACATCTTTGCATTTCTATGCCCACTTCCATTGGGAGGACTGGACTTCAACAGAGATAGGAGGTAAGATTCAACCTCAACAGATGACCAGTGTTGACCTGCCCAGAGAAAGATATGGCCACACGTTCCTCCAAACCAACACCTGACTGATCACTTGATAAAGAGATTGGTTTTTACTTGAAAAGGTGCTGAAAAGCTGCTAAGGTGAGTTATGAGACCTGATATTTTTTTCAGTTTTAACCCTGCGTCCCAGAAACAGGAGACGCGTCCTGCACGTATGGTGGGAGGTGAGGAGATGAATGCTACCTCGCCCTAAGGAGACACCAGAGAGCCGGAAAATCGATCAGATTCTTGTGTTTGCTTCTGCTTTTCTGCTTAAGCAACCAAACAGGCTCTCTGACCCTGTCTTGCGGTTCAACGATCATGTCTTGAGGGGCTGAAAGATCCAGACTCACAACCCCCAAGTCATTAAAAGAGGACTTGTCCTTAATTCCAGGAAAATGCCATGCCTCAAAGAACAGGAGCAAAGTTAGAAATTGCAATGGAAGGCACTTCTCCTTTCAGGGCTCTTGATGTTTTCTGGAAAAGGCAACCAGTGAGTTTTGATGGAACCATAAAGATTGTATTGGATTTGGGTAGGATATCCTGCTTGGTGCGGCAACCTTCGTGGTTGTGAGCTTAATGAAGGTCTCAGCGAAGCAGGGAGATGTCTGGATCCTTCTGAAACAAAAGGCTGATCCTTGACAATCTTCTGGGGCTAAATTGATCTTACATCACCTTTCTCCCATTTGGTTGTGGTGAGGTACTGATTTTCGAACCAATGCATTCATTCTATCGGGTCCCTGGTGCTTTCTGAGTTTGGTTGTTTTCTTGCTGATGTTTCCTTACTGGAGTAGGTAATGTCATCTGTGAGTGTCAATGTCAAAAAAAAAGTCGGGTCCTGAAACATCTGCAAGAAAACCACCAAGCTCAGAGAGCACTAAGGAGCCCCCAGTTCAACCCTGAGCTACAAATATTTATTCTACTGATGTTTCATGACCCAGCTAGGTAAATTATACATTATGCACTAACTGCTGGCATTACCCCTTCTAGCACTGATGATGTTACCTAGTTGGGCAATGAAATGTCTACCAGAAAACAACCAACTCAGTGACCACCAAGGACCCCACAGTTCAACCCTGAGCTACAAACAGTCTCTTTCATTGGTACATTAATTCTTCTTTTCATCATCTTGGCTTCCTCCAATGAAGGAATAGCCCTGGAAGAAGCTGAGTATTCCTTTTAGAGATCCACAGCTCCAGCACAAGGGACTGAAGAAAAGAAAAAAAGATAGATGCATCCACTAATCACATGTTCATTTCTCCTTCCACCCTTCTGAGTCTCAAGCCAAGCTGCTCTTTTGTTATCCTCGTTGGTGATGGGTTCAAGTTGATCCTGGCCAGTTCTCAGTCCTTCCCTGCTCTCTCACACCTTCTTGTGCAACCAGCTTAATGATTCCAATGCAACACTTTTCATCATGAAAACCAATATTTTCTACTCTGATTTAGCAGGTTAGACGAGGAGGGGGGTTAAAAGAAATGTCTCTTTCCTACAATAGCTTGAGATCTTTCTATCTAAAAGAAAGCCTCATTTAATCCCTTGCAAGTCTTTTCTTCTTTTTGAACAACAGCTCTTTGGTTGCTTTTATCTCTTTCACTTTGGGTCTCTGGGTGCCTTTGGAATGGATCAGAAGAAAGCAGAATGATTTAGCACTTAATACCTTCTGACCATCGTTAGGAGGATTATAGACATGAATTAATTTTGTGTAAAATTCTTCGTTGGAGTCCCACTTTGGAAAAATCTTGAACAAAGAGCACGCTCAAAAGATTTAGCCTGGCCAATCTTTTCTCACCCATTCATTTAGCAGTTGATTAATTTAGCAGTTAATTAACATACTAAGAAATCCAAAGATGACTTGTGCTTCAAGTGGCAAAGGGAACAAGGTCAGGGCTTACCTCTAGCAGCTGAATTGCTCCTTCGTGTTCTTTCTTAGCCTCAACCTGAGCCTAAAAAAGGCAAAGAGGAACTTATTTCAGTGGCTCTGTGATAAATCTGTAAAAATAACACCATCATTTTTAGCATCCTCCAAGCCTCGTTTTGAAAGCTCTTCCCAACACTCAGATGTGAGCAATGTTCAGGAATGTGGCAACCATCATACATCTTAAATAGCACAGCCTTACTTACAAAGGGTCTTGGGTCAGATGTCTTCGGCAAAGGAGTTCCAGATTTAACAGAGGAAATAAGTATCTTAAACTTCTACAAAGCTTAAAGTATCTGTTCTCTTCCTTAAAAGCCCCACTCTTCAGAGCAAAAAAAAAAGGGAAAGACCATTAGCTTCACCCCTTCTGGGGTGGGGGCTGCAAAGTATACTGGGGGTAGCACTGTTTTTTTGGCATCTCTACCTTAAAACATTGTCCTAAGCTCTTTAGAAGGACATTTCTGATTCCTCTGAAATTAATAAGTGCTGACAGGTGTGAAAGACTAGCCCCAGGCAGTGAGATTCAAGCTTATTATAATTATTATTAAGTTTATACCCCACCCAACTTGCAGCAGCAACTCTGGGCGGTTAACTACAGATTTATTTGGTTTTGCATATTTGGGCGGTTAAGCTAGTGGATTTATTTGGTCTTGCATATTCACAAGAATCTGCCCGACTGGCGGTTGGACACCTGTGGCTGGAAGATAAGATCCAACGGCCCTCAGGAAGGGCTGGATCTACTAAATTTGAGGCTACAGAAAGACTCAAGACTGATTCCACACTTAACACCTCCCCACTGGCTTGGCCCTCTCTTCTCCCACAAGCGGTGTGTTTTGATTTGCACACTTGTTTGTGAATTTGCTTTGGCTATGCTTAAAGGCTCATGCCCATCCTGGGTCAGCTGAACTCAGAGGAGCGTTGGTTTAAAGGAAGAAGAAACAAAAGAAAATCCCATAGGATGTTTTTCATCGGGATGTGAAAAAAAAAGGAAACCAAGCATAAAAGAAATAACATCAGCATCGTTTACCACAAAAGAAGCTCCAAAACACTGTCAAACAGACTGCTATAGATAGTCTTCGACTTACAACCACAGTTGGGACCAGAATTTCCACTGCGAAGCAAGGCAGTTGTTAAATGTTGTACCTGATTTTATGACTGGGTTTTTTTGGTTGTATTTTGATCACGCGACTGTGGAGACAGTTGTGAGCACAAGGAGGAGTTGTAAGTTACTTTTTTCAGCAGCATTATAACTTCAAACAGGTGCTGAACAAATGGTTGTAAGTCAAGGATCCTGAAAAGGCGAACAAAAAACAAAAGGCTTTTCTGCAAGAGACAGAAACTTTCAGGAAATTGGAGGGAAGGTTTTTCTGGCACAGCCTAACGAGCGTGTGTGTTCTGACATACCCTGGGAATCACGAGTGAATATAAAAAATGCGATGTCCCACTTGGCAGCCCAGAAAGCCCACCCAAGAGATTCTGGGTGGAAGCTTCTTAATTCCTGACCATTTCTGCTCTCTAAAGCCTCAAAAACTCTTCCTGGATCTTGGATTACTTGAGCTGTGTGAAAAACTATAAACTAAGTTATATATTATGAACACTTAAACTTAGTGATCAGATCCAAGGAGGCAAGGAATAAGTCTGAGGTTTGCAATATGAAACGTTTTCTGCCATATAATAAGAAACATCTCTCTTATCTCCGATCGCAGACTTCACACTAAGAGATCTTTTCAAAATCCAAGAATGAAAGAGAAAGAAGAGAGAGAGAGAGACAGCGACCTTAGGTTCTCGACCAGCACGGTTATCCTTATTGGATCTCCTTATCAGGATCCGTTTTGTCCAAAAGGACATTATTAGCTTTCTTTCAGGTTTTGGAAGCGGCACCTGAAAGGCTGGCCAGGAGAGACATTTCATACGTTCCGCAATCAGACCATGATTGGGAAGAAGCCATGTGAGAAAAGAGCGCAGATTAAACTCAGACTCTCGTAAAGTGGCTTGCATGCAAACGACATCGTCTTTTTCGTTCTCTCCGGCCGTCTGCCACGTGCTGCCCCCCCCACCCGTCTGCTCACCTTTTGCAAGAGTTCGATTTCCTTCTGTTTTGAGTTGAGAATAGCCAAGGCTTGTTCATGCTCTAATTCCAGCTGTTGCCGCCGTTCAGCAGCCTCTCGCATATGCTGCGGAGTGGGCAAGAAAGAAAGACAGCCACGGCTGATGAGGCCAGCGAGCTACCACGTCGTCCTCCATTTACAACCACCATTGCTTGCAGACCAGAATTTTCATTGCTAAGCAAGGCTCGCGCCCAATTTTAAAAACTTTTTGGCCATGGTTGTTAAGCGAATCGCTGCAGTGGTTAAGGGAATTGAGCGGTTGTTAAATGAATCCAGCTCTCCCCCCCATTGATCTTGCTTGGGAGGTCACAAATGGTGACGACTTGATCCCAGGATGCTGCAACCATCGTAAATATATGCTGGCTGCCAAGCGTCCCCGTTTTGATCCTGTGATCACAGGGGTGCTACAATGGTTGTAAGTGTGAGGACTGGTTATAAGTCACTTTTCCCAGTAACTTGGAATGGTCACTAAAAGAATGGTTGTAACTTGAGGACCACCTGTACTTTTGTCTGCTTCTCTCCATGAGGATGCAAAGACTTAGGGGTACAATATTAAGCTTTTCATGGAAACTCCAGGCAGCCAAGAATGCAAGAACATTCGGTCATTTATATGTGTGTTTTCGGTTGCAGCTTCCCAGCACCTTAATTAGATTGGAAAATGAGATAAAGACCTTGGAGATGGTGGCTAAGTATATTTTGCATGGCAAGAGGAACTATCAGCCTCCTTGCTTTTGAAATACAGACACTGAGCTACGTCAACAGATTTTCACAGAGTTGTTTGGGTAATATGTCCCAACATGATGCAAGTGTGAATATACATATGTGTGTGTGAGAGAGAGAGAGAAAGAGAGGGACACAGATTGAGAGACTGCACTGACCAAGGTAAAAGAGGAGCATCAGGCAGTCATAAATTATTATATACTTTCCAATCCAGTTATTATATGAAGCAGGTCACAAATCTGCAGCACAGGCATAGAAATATAAAGGTCCGAGAGGAAAACAGAGGAGCCTGGCAAAAAAATAATCTGCCCCACCCCCCCAAAACTGAAGTCAGTGTCCAAAAAACAACAACAACTCAAAAAATGGATCCTGCTCATTGCATTTTCTTTTTGGCTCCAGCCTTCATGCAGAAGTACCCCAAAATAACAGGAGACCAAAGAGAAGATCTTTCAGCTTTTGAGCACAAGAATTTTGACCGGAAGATCTCCGGAGCGTATCTTGTTCCTGATGGGTGGTTGCTTTGGGTCATAATATCAATCCTACCTTTAGGACTTGCTCTAAGTTCTCCAGTTTGGCTTGGAGCTGGTGTTTCCCCTTGAGAGCCAAATCGCGTTCTTTGGTTACTACAGCGAGGACTTCTCTAAGCTGGTCATAGTTGTTTTTCACCTAGATGGCAACCAGGGAGGGGGAAAAAAAAGAGTAACGGCTCCTTTCCATACCACACCCTTACCAAGAGAACAAGGAGGTGAATGGTTGTTTCTGAATGAGGCTCCTTGTATTATTTATTCTCCAACAATCAAAGAGATCTGAAGCTCTGAAGCTCAACCATTCTAGCAGCCGTACAGATTTTAATGGGACAGCCACAAAAGACAACACCTCAGTCAAGGAACTACCAACTCAGCCAAAGAATCAAACAGTAATCAACAAACGAAGGAACCACCAAGAACATTCCCCTCAACACTGAAAGGGCAATCCATTTGTATATAAACAGAGAACAAACCTCACTTCCTTCTAGCACTGATGATGTTACCTAGTTGGATCATAAAATGTCTGCAAGAAAACGGCCAAGCTCAGAGAGCACCGAAGGCCCCACAGTTCATCCCTGAGCTACAGAGATTCTCTTCTGTTGATGTTTCATTACCCAGCTAGGTAAATTATCCATTATCCAACTAATTGCTAGCACTGATGATGTTAACTAGTTGGGTCGTGAAATGTCTGCAAGAAAACAACCAAGCTCATAGAGCGGAAGGACCCCACAAAAGACAAATGAAAGAGGCTGGGGTAGATGTTAGTCCAAGATGCTTGCTAGCCCCGTATTTGGCTCTATTAAATTCACCAGAGGGAAGAAGAAGAGAACCAAAGATCAGACATAGCCTTCCAATTCCAGAATTTCAGATCTTGGATGCAGCCTTAAGCAAGCTAAAAGAAACCTGTCCCTGACTTGTAGCTGCAGCTCTGAACGGCCCCTTCCTTTTCACCCAGTCAGAACTTCATCCCTCCCCTTGCAAATAGTTGTATTGCAGTACCTTGTGTGATATGCTTGCATACTGGAAGTTCAAAAGATGGTTTCCATCCCTGACATCTTTCAGTTCATTTTCCTGCAGAGGAAAACAAAGAAGAATTTAAGCACTGCGCTGGTATCTACTGTAATTCAAATTTTGCAATTAGAGTGGATGGGGCTGGAATAAAACAGAAGATGTTTTAGTGAGATTCTGTATTGCCTGGAGTGAAGCATCTACTTCCTATGTTTTATTTAATTCACCCATCTGCACTTTATTTTGTTTTCTAGTTGAAAATAAAGAAACGAACCCCAAAATTAGTCCAAGTAAGGGGTGGAGTTATGTAAATCCCAGAGACCTTAAAACATCTGGATAAAAAAAAAGCCAACTTGAGAAAGTATCAATGGAGCATTGATCTGAAGTTCAACCACATCTGAACGTCCAACTGTCTTAAGAGTTGAACCAAACACTGCACGATCTCCTTTCCTTCCATCTTCCTTTCTGAATAATTGGCCACCCTCTATTGTTGTTGAGGGTTGTTGACTTCCCAGTCTACTCTTGGGGTTTCTTGTCTTCTCCATCCAAGTCCTAATGAAGCCCAAACCTTTTAGCTTTTTTGGAGATCTTCTGATGAGTTGGTTCACCAACATTTCTAAAGGAACCAGGTGGGATCTCAGAATGCATTTTTCTTTTAAATAGCGGTGGTGGCGCACCCAGAGTTGGGGAAACATGCAAAATGTGGGCCAGTCTATCAAAAGACAAGGAGCTAGCGACATCCAGAAAGTGTTGGCTGTTAAAAGCAAGGGAGAATTCAGCTCACCCATCCAGCTGGTTATTTTTTCCTCCCTTGTGTATGATGGTTGAGAAACCATCTGCATTTTAAATAGCTCAGTTCCACAATTAGATGCTTTCGTGTGTTTTTTTTGAAGAGGCAAATTAAAACATGTCCTAATAAAAGAGGATCAACACCACAACCGACCGGAGTTTGTTCTTTAATGATAGCCTGAGAACAGAGTGTTTGATACGCAAAGAGTAAAAATAGCCACCATGGAAATAAACAAACTGCCTATCTTAAGCTCAGCGTCACTGACTCTTTCAACAGCGAGAGCCTTTGGCAATCAGAGCTGCTGGCCTGAAATGCTGCCGTTAACATACCACCAACAGTCCAGCAGGTTGACACACTCAAGGCTGTCCAGGGACCGATTCAAAGGTCTGATGACTCAGCATACCATTTCTAAGAGCATCTTACCAGAAGACAAGGGAAATTACCAGAGGGGGGTGATGGAGTAGCCACAAGTGAAGTAGAAACGGACAATTATACAGACAGGAGAATATATATCATATAGTTAGGCCTTCCCTACATCAGCCTCCGCCCTTGGCCATCTTACCTAGGATGGGTGATGCATAATTGTATTTCTCAGGCAGATCTACAGCCCTCATGGGGAATGCCAGTTTGGTCTAGTGGCTAAGGCACCAGATTAGGAACCAGGAGACTGTGAGTTCTAGTCCTTGCCTTAGGCATGAAAGCTGGCTAGGTGACTTTGGGCTAGTCAGTCTCTCTCAGACCACGACAAGCCAGGTGGTCAATTCCTGTCACAACCAATGGATCAACACTCAGTTGATCTGGAAAAAGCAGATCCTGCACTTGCAGGAAAATGCTAGCAAGAAAAAAAAACACTACATCCTCATAGCCCTGAAGTTCAAGATTAATTACCCTTTTTTCCTCAAATCTTCCCCTCTAACCATGATGCTATGAGATTGGTTGGGTTGAAAGAGCTTGGCTAGCCTCATATTTTCTCTGGAGGCTCCCATGACTGAGGATGAGTTTGAACTAGTATCTCCATGGTCCTCATCTGAGATTTAAACCATGACATCACATTGGCATGGGGATGGAATTCATATCTTAAACCACCTTGCGTATATCCATGTAAGTCTTTAAACGATTACTGTATTAATCCTCCTTGGAGTTTACAAGAAGATACATAACCATAAACTAACTAAATAATCTCGGTATAAAAACTTATTATGGCACTCACAATCAAGGTTAACAACCCCCAAAGCTGGGATATGGACTAGACTAAAAACTCAAAAATATCCCTCCAAAATGTTAGACAGTTCCCTGTGAACAAGCAATCTCATGGAGAAGTTCATCAGATACCTCCAACTTTTCTCCATATTTATAAGGGCTAGAAACCAGTTTATTGTTACTCATAGTTCTTTTTTTTAAAAAAAAAAGGAAGTTAAAAACTTTTGAGGGAACTAAGTTTCCTTTCCCTCAAAAAGAGCTGAGTTTCATAACACTCTTAAACTTACATTGCTATATCAATCCCTTCTTTGGTTTTAGACATTACAGGCATAAGATTAGCTAGATATTACTCCCTGCAAGTAACATGTACAACAATGGACAGATACAGGCTTGCCTGTGCTGTCTCATTAAATTTCACAAAGAATCTGGGCTTTTGAAGGAGCAAAGCCTGAATTAGGTGCCAGGTTAGGCACCATAAGTTTGGTTCCTTTCACTTCCACTGGCTGCAAATATAACCCAGGGGATTCCTTCCATTGCTAATCCAATCTACTTAATGAACGCTGATTGAGTCGAGTAACCTCCATAACAGGAAGCTGACAACCACCCAAAATAATTTGACTTTCCTGACATTTCCATATCTCCCAGACATGAAAGACACACTTTACTGTTGAATATCTAACTTCATTTATTATGTTATTATTTTATTTACTGCTGTCTTGCAAATATGCTGAGGGCTGCTGTACTGGAGTCAAATTCCTTATGTCTCTAATTATGCTTGTCCAATAAAATATCTGAATCTGAATCTTTCCACCTATAAAGACACAATCACAGCTTGATAACAACCATACTTGTTATCAAGAAAGTCCTTTTAAGTTTAAACACTTGACAGATGTTAAACTGGGTTAACTTACAAGTTTATATTAATTGAATAGCATGTAGAGGGCATGCATGTTTTAATTTAGAGTAGAGTGATAAACACACTTTCAAAATCCCTTCCTCTATTCTATGGAAGAACAAGTTTGTTGGTGTGCTTCCTTGTTTTAACTCAGAGGAGGAGGAGAAGCAAAAGAAAAGGAGGAGGAGGGGGAGGTCATCATATATCTGCACATGAAAACTCCACTTGCTATCTGTAGGAGTTGGCATGGCAACCAGACCCAAATCAATGGTGAGGATGAAATAGCTCTGCTTTAAATCCATCCTTTCCATCTTTCCTACTTGCAGAAGGTTGGAATTCTAAAGAAGGGGTGTAAGAGATAAGTGAACATGGAGACAGTCAGCCAAAGCAACCCCCTCCCATGGATTTTTGATCCTGTATTTAAGGAGAAGAAAAGAAATACTCCAAAGTGTATTTTGCAGAACCATGGAGAGCTCAGTTCCCACAGGGATTTACAAGGGTCCAAACCTCTTCATCTGGAATGCCTCCACTAGGGGTTTGTATCCAGCTGCTAAAAGACACACCTACACAACTTGTCTTTCATGAAGCTATCTGTATTTGTTGCCCTGGGATGGGGGAGAGAAGACTTGATAAATCTAGCCCCCCAACTTGAGAGAATACTCAACGGCAACCCTACATGACATTTCTGTATTGCGACCTTAATTATTGCACAGCTAGGGATTAAATCTTATAGCTTGCCCTTTACTTAACGAGCAAGCTGCGAGGATCATATTTTATTAATCAAAGATGTTTTAAAACATCGTGACAGAAATATATTTAACACATGTATGCAGGGCATGGTGTGAGGGCCATTGCTTTTCTTTCAATATCTTCATTGTTTTTTGAACACAAAGATGATCCTGCCAGAAAAAGCTTGTTAAACTAACACAGCATCCACTCTCCTCTAAGCTATATTCTTGGGATTGAATTATCTTCTTTCTTCTTAGATTTTTCAAGTGAATATGCATTATAATTTTAGCCTCAACATCTGGGCTCTCTTTAAGGAAGGAAGACAACAACTGATGCATTCTACTTTATCTTCAAATGAGATTCACAGATACAGTAGCTTCCTCATGGGCTTTTAACATGGTAGAGGTTGGAAGGTGGGGTTTCCTTCCTTAATCAGAGCCTCTGAATCTGAATGAAATTGATGACATTTAGTGTGCTTAGAATCATTCTGGTGTAGTACTTAAGGCATCAGGCTAGAAATTGGGAGACTGTGAAATCTAGTCCTATCTTGGGCACAAAGCCAACTGGATGTGGATACAGACCTTCTGTAGGGCATGCTGGGTTAAGATGCTGGGCTTGTAAGCCAGAAGGCTGGCAGTCTGAGTTCAAGACCCAGGTGCCATGTAATGGGATGAGCTCCCATTGCTTGCCTCAACTCCTGCCAACCTAGCAGTTTAAAAGCATAAAAAAATTCAAGTAGATAAATTGGTACTGCCTAAATTGGTGGGAAGGTAATAGCATTCTGTGCGCCATGACCACAGAAGCGTTTTCAGACATTGCTGGTCTTCGGCTATGAAACAGAGATGAGCACTGCTCCCTAGAGTCAGACGCAACTGAAAGGGGAAATCTTTACCCAGACCTTCTCTCTCAACCCTAGGAATAAGATGGCAAGAGTAAAACACTTCCAAAAAAACCTGGCCCCAAAACTGCAGGGATTAATCCAAGAATCAGACACCACTGAACAGAAGGAGAAACAAATAACATGTCAACAGTTAGTCAAAGCAAATTGATGAGTCTAGCTTATTTCTTCTGGCTGTGTGATGTGCTAGTAGACAAATAAATTACATATTGAATCAGGTGATAACATTCCTGGTCATTGTTTCTGAGCTGACCTACGGCTGTAATAAATATAGTCTATTTTTTATTCCTGTAGACAGGCAATTATGCAAAAGCTAAGTAGGTGCTGGCAGTCCATTGCAAAAAGAAAGCAACCCCTGCATTTGGCCTCAAGTGCCACAATAATAAAGAAACACAAGAAAATCAAAAGGTGCAGACTTACCAGCTGAAATGTTATGAAAGGTGGCTATAGAACAACCACTTAGAGGCATTTGTACAATTTATCCAAGAAGAAGCTAAAATGGCACCAGGAAGTTCTGAGTCCTTAAACAACAGCTTTAAACAGTTGTGGTGAAAACGATACCTGGTCCTGCAACTTTGCTCCAAAAGCAATCCATCCAGTTGCCCACATGGTTTTCCCCATATAAACAGGCCCCTGGGTCAGATCTCCTGCTCTGGTGTAGTACGCCTGCTGTTAAATTTAAATTCATCTTCCTGCCCAGTTGGGGTTGACCTTTCAAATAAGTGCCTGGAAATGGAATATTAGTCCCCTGGGGACTGAACAGAGAACTAGAGCACTGGAGAGAGAAAGGACACATACACACTAGCACACAGACACACACACTTTCAAAAGTCAAACAAAATACTATTGTAGCCTTTGGTAGATGCAATGTTTAAAAGTTCACCCAGACCTCAGAGCATGGCTTGTGATGTCTCAAGAAGTTGGAGTGATGGTAGTTTGGGAATTTCCAACTTATTCCTACTTCTTTGCAATGCCTAAAATATTGTCCCATGGCTGGGCAAAGGATCCAGATTTTCCTACCCTACCATTTAGGTAGATTTGGGCAAGTATACATTTTCTGTATCTTTAAAAACCCACAAGGGGCAAAGATCTGTTGAAAACAAAGGGCCCCACCCCTAATGAGTGATCATAAAGGAAAGCCTGTGATTATTTGGAGGAATCCAACTAATTAAATGCCTAAATCAATTTTACTGATCAAGGTTAGGGGACTCGAAAAGGTGGCAAAAACAATGTTTTAAGTACATGTGGCAGTTTCATCACCACAGACAGCTCCGCCATGAAATTTGTCATTTTGAGCTCAAGGAGCTCTCCATGGTGCTGATCCCTTTCACGCGAATTTCACAGTGGAGCCGTCCATGATGATGAAGATGCCAAATATACATGAAAACATTGTTTTAGCCTCTTTGCAAGTTTTCTTTCAGTCTTCCATCCTGCACAGGTTATCAGCTACTTTCTAGGAAACCTATAGTGCAGCACAAACCATGCAAGTAAAATAGTTAATTTAGCAAAATATTTACGTCCCTAGACTCAAGCTCTGGAAATTACTTATTGAATATCTTCATTACTGATGCCACTAGGAGATAAAACCCAAGGGAACATACAGCAGTTGCTACCTGTTAACGGATGCACAGACTAAAACTTGATTAAATATCAGGGAAAGTCAGTTGTGCTTTTTCCTTCCTTTTTTTCTTTTCTTTTAGGAAGATGAGACAGAAATGGTTTGGCTTGTAGGTCAATGCATTGAGTCACAGCATCCAATGTAACTCATTTTTTGCTCATTTCATTCCATTCATACATTGGAAGTCTCAAATCTTATCCCTTTACTTATCTGGATCCTATTCCCACCTGCATTTATTTGGAGATCAAGAGTTGGGTCTTGGGTGGGAGTGGCAGGGGCAAATGTGGGAAAGGAGGAAACAAGTGAAACACTCAGACTTTTTAGAAACAACAGCTTTTTTCCTAAGATATTTGCAAAGAATCACTGGAAGAAGCAGATATGTTACCTTAAATGAACATTAGTTTAGAGGGACAATCAGCAACAGATATGGCTGGAATTTCCATACATTTGTTGGCCATGGATTTCCAGTGATAAACAACACTGCTACCCAAATGTGATGCCAAGACACTTTGGCAATAAAGAAGAAGATAGTGCCAGTGCTTTTCCAAAGTTTTAAAGGCCCAATAACAACCTGAAGTTTGTTTCTTTAATTTCTTTTACACATTCATCCCATTCCAGGTATAGAAAAAAGAAAAATGGAGGTGTTATTCATAATTCCTGCTCTCCCACCGTTAATCATTATGTCTGTCACACAGGAGGATTTCTCTCTTTCCTTTCCCAACTTTTTCTGATGCTAGGCTGCTATTATTCAAAGCATTTTTCCCCTCTGGTGCTGAATCAGCTTTTGCCTTTTAAACCAATGTTTTGACAAGCTTTCATTTTTTAAAGAACTGTTTTGAAGAGCCCTGCAATGACAGATGCTGCTAGGATAGAGAAAAAAGAAGAACTCAAAGCACAACTCCTTGTCTTCTTAGAAGCACTGATTCCAGTGTGAACACATGGACTACAAGAAGAGGACTGGGGAAAAATGAATGAAAGAGATACAGCAGCAGAGCAGCACATGCTTGACAGAGCAAACAAGATACATTTAAAACCTGCCAGAGTTTAATTTGGCAGAACATTACAAACCAAGCGGAGCCGTATATTTTCAGCTTATTTCCACATCACAGAAAAGAACAGACAAAACTGGGATGAGGTTCAGAAAAGGGACAATCAAAAGGATGGAGGGCTTGAGTTGCTTTTTTGAAAGGAATGGCTGTTGCAAATACCAGGTCTTTGGTATGATGGTGCTTCTGTATTTAAGAATGGAAAGAAGAGCATTAGAGTTCTCTTCCTCTCTTCTAATGCTAAAACTTGGGTTCACTCAATACAATGGATGGGGAATAGATTTGGAGGATATAACAAGACAATGCCCCATTTTCTAAAGCAATTCATTTTCCTGGAGAAGGCTACCCTGCTGCTCCTAAACAGCTCAAGATGCACTGCACTTCCAGATGCACCCCAACTTTTGGTTCTGAGCTTGGGAGAGTACTTGTAGCATCCTTGTTTCACCCTTGCAATTGCCAGCTCCTCCTAAATGGATCTGAAATTGAATTGGAGAGAAAAAAGCATTAGATACCCCTTCCTCCCCCTCCACTTTTCTTCTCTCTCTTATGTAATCAATGAGCACTGCTCTGTTTCATGGACAGAACAATTCCTGCTACAGTTTAGCTGCTTAAGAGATTTATCTTCCGTTGTGGAGTTCTGGAGCTTGTTTCTGAAAAGCTCCTATTTTGTAATACTTTAGGAAACCAATAAGAATAAGGAAGGATCTAGCTGTTTGGAAAAGGAGTGGGCGACTAGAGGGTCCCAGGGAAAATCTGATCCCAGACACAAAAGAAGGAGGAGCATTGGTCATGCTGCTGTGGCCACCATCTTGGTTTTCTTGAGCATTCTCTTAGGAAACCTATGTCCACAAGGATGAATGCACACAGATTCCTCAGCCATTTTAGGCAAAGGGAGAAAGAGAGAATATACAAATTTTAGGCAGATTTGGCCACTCAGCATGATCTTCTTTATTCATTTGCTTAATGACCATGGGGATCTACTTAACAATTGTTGCAAAAATGATGGTAAAATCAGATCCGATCGCATGAAGACTCGCTTAACAAACACACTGCTTTGCCACCAAAATTCCAGTTCCAATTATGGTTGTAAGTTGAGGATTACCTATATCACTGTCTACCCCTCCTATCTTTCATTTCCTTCTCATCTCTGTTTTGGTTTTTGCTTGCTGCTAAGGCACCCCCATTTTTCTAGTACCGAGATGGAAACATTCACAAAATTAATCTTTTGACAAGATTTGGAATCTAGAAAGAAAGCCCCTGACCCTGTCAGATAGCTTATGATATATGCATTTATGTGTGTATGTGTGTGTACAGTATGTATATTCATACAAAAAAGTCTCTAGCAAAATTCTTATTGGATTCTTCTTCCCAGAAGCGAAGCAACAAGCCAGGAAAAAAGGAGGAGGCAGAGAAGATTCAAAATTTGACTATTCCAGCATCAGCTCACAGGCTAATGATTGAAAAATCAATGTTCTTATTTCCTGCTGTGCAGGCAACATTAGCACTGCAATCTGGTTACCTGCTGTAATCACAGCCAAACTCAATTATCCTCCTTAAGCAAACAACACAGCAGAAAGACCACAAAATGCAATTTAATTCCACCACTTCTGTCCCTATTTGTATTTTGAACTTGCAGGTCCAGATCTAGAGGAGGAAGGATCCATTTAGAATCTGCCTTTTAAAAAATGAATTATTCTCAGAACTAGAGATCAATAAATAGGCCGGGTAAGACTTCATTCTTCAAGAGTGGTTATGTTTGGAGAAAAGGAGAGAAAAATCTCATAGGCTTCTCCAGGTGGATAGGGAATGTATCCACCCAATCTCTCAAACAGATTTCATATAAAACAGCATCGTGCATAAGAAAAGAGTTTGGTTGTATGAAATCCCAGCAGACTGGAAGAAATCTGCCCTGTTGATAATTATATTCCTTTTTATAGAGAGGGAGGGAAAAAGCATCTAACCTCTGCTCCCTGTAAGGCAGCTCCTAGGGGGATTTTTACTTAGGCTCCAGATGTAGAAGTCCCTCCCTGAACTATAAATCATCTACGGATACGTGTTAAAACACGAGTGGTTGCATCGAAGTAAGTTCCTCCAACAGTATCTGTATTTTTCAATTTTGTCAGTAAGATTGAGGAACGCTTTAAACATTGTAAGTCAGAAGAGAAGTCTGAATGTCTTCAGAATCTCTTGATGGCAACTGAAATGGCAAAACATTGGCTGATTTCCCAGCTAATGAAGGAAGATTGGGAGGCTTCCAGATTCCCTCCCCATCCAAAGAGATCAGATCATAAATGGAGTTGGGATGAGACCAACGGGGCTCAAACTTTCTCCCGACTTGGAAAAATTTGCTTCCATGACTCGAAAAGCGCTCTGAGACTGACCAACAAAGCGTTTGTTATTCCATCAAAACCAACTGATCAAAATGACATGACTTTTAACACACTTTTTTAAATTGCCCTCAATTATTAACAGTGTTGGCAGCTTTCACAATGAAAAAGCATTTCAGCGAGAGAGCAAAGCAGATGAATTTTTAATCATGCTTGGAGGTGGGGTGAACCAGCGAGCGAGGTTATACAGTGAAGCACACACAGCCTTCTCCAAGGCCAAATCTCTCCCAGGTCTTTCAGTTGCTCAACCAACCTGATCTCTTTCTAGTAAGGATCTGGTCTAGACAACCAGTTTTGAGTTACATGAAAAAAATTGATTTCCAGGGAACTGATTTCATCAGCATCCTTCCATTTCAATGTCATGTTCAACACGGCCCAAACTTAAGATGTCTATAAAGGAAACTGTTCAACCAACAGAAACTGCAGACACAGAGAACTGAGAAATAACCAACTATGTCATGCACAGCAATTTTCAGGTATGTAGACTTAAATTCCCATAATTCTACAGCCAGCATGGTCATTGATGAGAATTCTGGGAGTCAAAGTCCATGTTCTCCAAAGGTGAGAAATACTGAAATGGTGTGTGGGAATGACTTTGGGAGGTTGGATGAAGAGATGCTGTTTAGGAAACAGTCAGAGAAGAGGCATCCTAGCCCATAGCTGCATAGTGGGTGCAGCAAGAGGCTCAGGAAGGACCCTCCCTAAATTATCGGCTGTACATATGACAGTGCAAGAACTATACTGTCACACTTGCAAGGTTCTGTTAATATGGCCTTACAATAAAGTAGAATTAGCTCATCTGGTCCTATTTCCTGTCTGGTCTACCTGGGAAAGCTGACAAATGCTGACTTCATATCTGTTCCCTTCCAGAACTAAAGGCTAGGTGAAATTTGTAACCGAATTAGTCTTGATTTCATTAAGCCTCAAGTCTGCAATGTCATTTGCTCACAGAATCCTTCCCCTCTCTGAACAAATGTCTTTTGTCAAGGCTTTAAATGAAGATCTACCATGGCATATTAGACCTGCGCTTGTTAAAGCATTCTGCCTTGGGAGAGTTTGTTTGAAAAGTAAATGGGAGCATCGGCTCAATATATAAGCCGATGCCATCGGCTTTAAATATCCCATATATTTAATGGGCCTGTTGAGGAAGTTGACGGGTGGAGAAACATAGGAAATTACAGCCCTTCAAGGTAGTCCAGACCGAGATTAATCCAATACTAACACTACTTTTATTGTAAGGTTAAAGCAACAGGATCTTGAAAGTCTGAAAGTACTTCCCTCCTCCAGGCATTTAAAGAGAGCAAGGGAGGGTCAATTCTGAGATGATTTCTCCATCCTTATTCCTGCTTTGGACTCAGACCTCTCTTATTAGCCTGCTGTCTAGGCTGTAGCTGTTCCTCCTGTATCTCAAAGTTACTCTCACAACCCATGACGGCAAATTCTCTGCCTCAACCACACAGATATAAATTCAGGTGCAAGGAAGTGTCTCCTCCCATACAGTTCAGTAGTTTTATGGTTATCCATTTTCCTAACTTCAGAAACAGCACTGCTCCAAATGCACGCCTGGCTGAGCATCGTATAGCTAAGTTCCAGCTCCATCTTCTGAAAAGCCGGTGAAAAAAATAATGCACAAACATTAAAAAAAATGTTTACAGGTTGCCTGTGTTTAAGGTTCCCTTAAAAACACTCAACGGAACGGATCAAATATTTACTGGAGGTGCTAAAGCAAACGCACAACACATCTGTTACTCTTCACAATTACGCAGAAGCCAAGAATGGTCTTCCATAAACACAGACTTCAAATGTACATAGAAACTTAGAAATTTGGTGATTTACTCGGGCTTCCATGTTCAAGGTTTTGGAACACGTGGAGTTTGGAGAGAATTTTATATGATCCCAGCTATCATTCAAGGAGTTTTTATTATTATGGAGAATGGTTTGACATTGCCTCCATTGATTGTCTGAAAAGACAGCGGTCACCCACGCCCATTGTTCTCAGCCTCAACACTTTATTTATTTATGAAATGTATATGCCACCCATCTCAATTTTTGATCATACTGTGGTAATAAGGCTTTGCAACTGCTGAAAAGTGATGGTATATGTGTAGGATTCTGTTATTTCGAAGCAAACAAAGACCAAAAGTGCCTACTGGGCAAATCCCAAAGCACATCTAATATAATTAGTAAATAAATAAGAAAGGGAAAGAGCAAGAACACAACACTATTCCAATCCTGCTCATATATGACATGACTGGGCATATTTTCTGCTATTTCCCTGCCCACTGTCACATTCTGGAAAATATTTGATGTGATCTGCACCCTATGATTTATAAGAAAGAAGAAAATCTGAAACTATTATTTTTCTATAGTGTTAGCAGTATTAGTAACCACAACTCAGAAACATCTGTTATCTTTTTGAAGTCACCCAGACAAGAAATACAACCAGGATACTAACTCTATCTTTATGGTACAGTTGCACTGACAGTATTTTGCAAGACTGAAAGTATTTCTCCCTAGGGGTCATGCAAGGCAGGACAGCTGTAAAACAGAGCATGAGAGAAGAAGAACTGATGCAACCAGAGAAAGAAAGGTTGATGATCTTCAGCCAAATGAAAGAGAAGGCTTAGGGAAGACATGATAGTCATCTTCCGATGCTTGAAGGGCTGTCACAGGGAAGACGGTGTTGATTTATTCTCCATAGCACCTAAGAGTAGGATAAGAAGCCATGGATGGAAGTTCCTCAGAGAGAGATCCAGCCTGGAAATAAGGAGAAATTTCCTGAGAGTGAGAACTATTAAAGAATGAACAGCTTCCCTTCTGGAGTTGTGGATGCTCCATTGCTGGAGGCTTTCAAGAAAAGACTGAACAACCATTTGTCTGGGATAGGATAAGGACTCCTGTCTTGGACAGGGGGTTAGACTAGCAGAACTCCAAGGACCCTTCCAGCTCTGTGATTCTATGATACTATGGCCCCAAGGCTTCATGAGCTCTCTCTCCAGCCACTCCCAGTAAAATGACCTTTGCCTGCTTGATTCCCAATCATTTTGTCAGCATCGATTGCAAACCCCTCAGCAATTCCCTTTCCAGTTAGATTTCCATGCATTTTCCTACAGCTGTTACCCACAGTAAATTCTCCAGTTGCCTAGTAACTAACAGGTAAGTGCACAGAAAGCCAACAACCGGTCTTTGCACACTGAATGCTTAATGGCCAAGGACAAAACAGAGGTTTACTGGCAGTGACGTTTTGGCAATGGACCTTTGCACATACAAGCCTAACTATTCTTGATCAAACCGGTGCTTAAATAAACACCATGGGATGGGGAGATTGGGCAGATGGTAACCTGCTGGGGTGAGAAAAGCCAGGAATTTGTTAGATGCAGGGACCTGGTGCTGGACTCATTGACTACGCTGAGCTCATGCCTCCCCCAGATCTGGCAAGGATGTGGTAGGAGAAATTGAGTCTGCTTGTGCAAGCTAAAATATCCTAGCCCAGTATATTTTGAGGGTGCTTGTTGGAAAGGGTGACGCAAGGTCTAAAAGCCTCTCATCCTTCCCAGGTAGACCAGATAGGAATCAGGACCCGGTGAGCTCATTCTACTTTATTGTAAGGTTATATTAACAGAATCTTGCATATCTAATGGTTCAAATCTCCCTCTGTCTTTTTTACAACCTGAGAAGTTAGGGTGGATCCCTCCTAAGCCTCTTGCTCTGCCCATTATGCAGCTGTGGGCTATGCCACCTCTTATCGGATTGTTCCCTAGGTAGCATCACTTCCCCACCCTGTCTCCCACAGTCGCTTCCACATATCATTACACAGCCATAGGACTTTTAATCTAGATCACATATCCCCAACTATTTCCTTTGACCAGATGTTGCAGAAAAGGATCCTCTCTGGAGACAGTGCAAATGTTTTGCAACAGCACCGCCTTAATGACTATCATAGGGAACCCATCCAGCCTTTTGAAAAGAATGCAAATGCTTGAAAACCAGAAAGAGATAAAGACCCTTTGATCTAAACTAAATCCTTTTCCCCATCCAATTTTCACTACAGGGGCTGGATCAGGCCACAAACTTATCTAATCCAGCGTTTTGTGTCCTAGAGAACTCCAGATGTATCCAGGAAGACCTAAAATGTGGACTAGGGAATGGTAAATATGTTGGGTAAAGAGGTCTTAGATGACACTAAGAGGATTTGTTCAGCGAGCTAATTCCCCAGACATTAATAGCATAGACCAATCTTTATTCACTCGTAAGTGAATAAAGTGTTATTCACTCATAAGTGAATAAGTGTTACATTGTGAAAGGCTTTTCCCTAGGCGAGTGTGCCTGGAGTATTGTCCCCCTCACAACTGTTGACAGAACTCAGAAATAATTCTGATCATAAGCAAACTGAAGATTCACAATAGGTAGCCTGTGGCTAAGACTAACAGGCTAGGCTAAATTCATTTTGCAGAGGAGGTATTTAAATCAGGGTCTGGCTGGTTAATTATTGTGTTGTTTGTCAACCTTCCTCTGTTTCTTCATCCACCAGCACACCCTCTGCAAATCTAATAATGGCTAAAAGCACACGGTGCAGTGGTCAGGCACTTCTGGGAGATGTCTTGCCAGATGCCATAAGGTTGGCTAAGAGTCCTGCTGCAAATGTTTTCTGCTCCAGGGATCAAAATTGTATGCTAAGTATTCTTTTTTCCCCCAGCCCTTTCCAATAGAGAAGAAAGTAGAAGGAAGGCTATTTTTCCTTCCATGATAATTTGGATGGTTTTAGAAAGAAACTGGACAGCTTCACTGAAGATTAGGCTATCTTGAGTTACTCCTCTTATTGACAGGTTGAATATCTCTTGAATCATAAGCAGCTTGCTGAAATATTAGTTTTTGAGAAAATATTTACCATTAAGAGCCAAAAAAGCCATTATTCACTGGAATGGAAGCAAAGAATCAAGAAATCATAATTTATTAAACTTGTATGACATCCAAATCTCAACAACCATTGGCAATCAGAATTCAGCACAAACCAACATAAAGATTTCCACTTTTTAGTGGCTGGTTTGTTAGATATTTTGCATTGGAGTGTTAAGATGTAGATTCAAACCAAAAGCATAGAATCCTACATTAATCAGGCTAAGACACCCAGCAATTCTCATCTGGCACCTTTGCTAATTCCTCATTTTCTCCCTGCTATGCCCTAAACCACAAACTCTGAAGCCCATAAAACAATTAGGACTCCCAGCTACGTTGACGTTGAGAAGGGTTTCTCATCACTTCCACTGTTAATCCAAACCAAATGATAAACCGAGCAATGATTTCAAAAGTTTAGAGAGATGCAAAGACCAGACTTCCTCTTTGACATTCCAAAAATCATAATAATAAAAAAATAAATCTAAACATGAAGATTTTCACTTCTAGGAAAGGAAGAAACATTCCCTCAAACCACAATATTGCCTTTATCTCCAAAATCACCAGTCAGGTCTGGAAACCAACCAACCAACCCAACACGAAAAATGGATGACTTACTAAAAAGCCGCAATGTTGATTCACTCGGTTTAGGCTGAGAACATTAGACCAAAAAACCTGGATTCTCTCTTCTAAAAAATGGATTTGCTCCAATGTTTTCTGTGTCGCTGGAGGTTGTCTGGATGGCAACTCATTTCCAACCTGGAAAGGGAAGAGAAAGATGTTAACAGTGTTTTGTGTTGTTCTGGAAGAATGTTGGTGGTCTTTCACCATCTTCTTTTCTAAGGATGTGATTATGAATGAAAATGACAGGAACAGGGGGCGGAAAGTTGCTGGATGACAATTCTCAGCTGCCTTCAACACTGTAACTCAGAAGCATCTAAAATTCTCTAAGCCTATCTTGGGGCAATGTTTTTTTTAAAAAAGCAGTTTATTAGCGGTAGTGACCCATAAAAAGTCTATATTCTAATAGAAGAGAATATTTGCAGCTCAGGGTTGGACTATGGGATCCTTGGTGCTCTCTGAGCTTTGTGGTTTTCTCGCAGACATTTCATTACTCAATGAGGTAACATCATCAATGCTAGAAGGGAGTAGTTTATTAGCGGCTTGCCCTGTCAGTGTTGGTGAAAGTGCTCGTAGTGTTTCTTTGATTAGGCTGTTGTTTACTGTTTGATTATTTGTCTGAGTAGGTAGTTCCTTATATTGGGGTATAAACACAGACACAGAGCAAACCTTACCCCCTTCTAGCACTGATGATGTTATCTAATTGGGTAACGAAACGTCTGCCAGCAAACAACCAAGCTCAGAGAGTCCCAAGGACTCCACAGTCTGTATTCTCTTATCTGATGAGGTCATATCCATTTTTGTATTCCCCATTTGCTCATCAACACATCATCTGCACAAAAATCCACACTCAGGCCTAGAGTCTCCCAACTTCTCAATGCAGCTTGTTCTGAATCCTCCAAATGTCACACATGCTAAGATTTGTCTGAACTGGCAAAGGCACCTCAGTGCTCAAAGAAGCACACAATCAGATGGCCAGATACACTCCTTTTTGTGTGTGTGTGCATTCTAAAAGTGTATCAGGACTGCAACTAGCCCTTTAAGCCATGCGAGGGACCAGCCGTGCATGTCTTGACATGGACCTCACAACTTCGGGGCATCGGCTCCTCATCTTGACATTTGAGTAAGTATCAACCTTAGAAACAAGCTAACTTCAGCCAAGTGTTTGAAGTGTCAGCCATCCTTGGCCATCTTGGCTGGGCTCCCAATTGTTATTTCTGTTTCACGTTGGTTTTGGCTCTCACCTCTAAACTGTCGAGCACACGTCTTTGCACGCTTGGTATTTATATTCGCTTGCCTGCCCCACCAGGATTACAAATCTGGGTTTTCAATCCTCCTCCCCAATGAAAGAAAAATGCTACACCTTTGCCTCCAGACTGCAGTATGAGTTCCAGGAAGAAATCAGAGAAGGTTACCTATTTCTGAGAGAAGCCAGAGGAAACATTGCCATGCTGAGATCATGAAACAATTTGCGGAAGGTGGCTGTTCAAAACCGTACAAAAACATGGTACAGAAAAAGACAGGAAACTCCGCCAACTTTCTCCCCCCACCTATATTCTGACATGCAACAGAGTGAAGCTCAGACACCCAACAGTACCTGGGATTGACTCTGTTTCCAGCTCACAATCCCTTCCTCTAAAAAATAACTCATCAAAAATGATAAATCATTGCTAAAAGACTGAAAATAATCAGTTGCTGCCTGAGACACCAGTTGCAGACCAGAAACAATTTTATTTTGCAAATGCATTGTTGCACACTCTACTGATACCTTCCTTAATTCAAGAGATACCCTAACACTTTGCAAGAATCCTTCATAGTCTCCCTTTGAAGGATCCTATCAATTTTTTATGAGCTCCTCTAATGATATGCATAGGATCTGGCTCTTTACCACCTTCCCCCTTCAAATAGGATATGGGCCACTGAAAAAGTTTATTTATTCATTGACATATCACTGGTTGTTCTATTTTTTCCCCCTTTAGAATAAAAAACTGAAATTCAAACCCTGGGATCTATTTAGCCTTAATAAAACATTCAGAGACAGCCTTACGGCTTCCAGAGCAAGGTACAGAGTCCTTTTCATCTGTATCAGAAGTAAAGAAAAGGAGGCAGGTAAACAGAAGCAGGGTGAAAAGATCTCCAATAACTTGAGTGCTACCAAGATTAAATATTCTACAATTTAAAGTATGCTTAGTTCTGTCCATGACTCTCAGCTGGGCGTCATGGGGACAAAGAGCACACATTAATGAGATCTCTTTCTGAGATCATGAGCACATCTGGAACGCAGAAATCATGTGACTGGCACACTCATAAAATGGCCTATGGCGGGTATGGCCAATCAAGATTTGATTGCAAAAGCAAGCAAGCAAAGTACTAGACATCAGCCACCATCACCATCAGTCTTCGTTTTATTTTCTAAGAGCTTTGCAATTGTAGAACTATTTCTGGAAATGCAAGCTAAGCTGGAGGCTAATGCAAAAAAAAAGAACTAGAGTAAAGAGTTTGGTAGGCACCAAGAAACATGTTGGCAGGTTCTTTGTGGCCTCTCAGGTCACCTCTAATCAGCATTTCGAATTCAAGGTACACCCTTTCCAAGATTATGGTACTCAATCAACAGAGATGTTCCACTGTGCAAGCCTAATGGAAGGAAAACAACATCCATTCATCTTAAGGGAGGCCCGTTCATTTTTTCAGCACCTTCAGCAGTGCTCGGAATCACTCAAGTCACATCTGTTCATGGCAGAGCCTTGTAGAGTACCTTCACTGAGCACTGAGGAACTTTCATGTGTTCCTCACTGTATGGATTGGGATAAGGAGAGTGCAGTATTTTTCAGTTTGTGTCATGCTGACTCTCCAGGGGAAGTTCTAGGACTGAAGACAAATGACACAGTTGGTCTTCCCACCCCCAATTATTTGCAGTATATCTCCAAGGGGGTTCTATTTCAGAACGATGCAGTGGGGATTAAAAGCAAGATGCTGCCACCTTTCTGCATCTTGGACAATCTCAAATGTAATATCCTTATCTTCTTGTAATGTTAAATCAATCACAATTGAGGAC
>JANHZU010008654.1:150227-160849 GCA_032468055.1 Acrochordus granulatus | reverse complement strand
AGAGGGGAAGGGAGGGGAGGGGAGGGCTTACTGCATGCAAAGTTCAGCTCTCCTCCCTGCCAAGAGCTTCAACAGATCTGGGGGTGAAGCTATCTGGAAATCAGTCCATGGGCTGGAAGGAGAAGCTACCAGGGGTCCTCTCATGTCCTAAGGAAGAGGCGGCTCCCCAACCTTCCTTTGAAAATCTCCTTCAAGGGAAAAGCCCTGAGGGGTTTGATGTAGGGGCTAGCTGAGTGGTGGCAACCCAGGGGTCCTTCTCGGCCCCCCACCCACGTTAACAAACAATGACTGCAGTCAACTTACATTCCCAATTTGCAACTTCCCCCTGGGTGATCAGGCACCTGCCTAGCAACTGGAAGAAGGAAGAAGAGGAGGAGGAGGAGGAGGGAGAGGAAGAAGAAGAAGAGGAGGGAGAGGAGGGAGACCTCTTTATGTGCTAAATAAACATGAAGTCTTGAATCCTCCTGGATATGGAAGCCGAACCTGCCAGCCCTTTGGGGTGGGGGGCAATAACAGGAAGCCCGCTGTCTCCACCACAGCAAGGTCTGACACGCTCAGGTTGGATGAGGGGAGATGAACGGGAGATGGGCGGCTTTAGAGGAAATAGGACATTTCAGGTCTTTTCTCGTCTTCCCGCCAAGGCTATGCAAGAGCTTCTCTCTTCCTTTCAAGCAAGGCTTTTCTACAGCCAAGGTTCCCGCATGCCTTTTCCGATATAGGTAGCTTCTCAAAGCCTACTGCCCGGCATACCTTGCTTGTCTGCAAAATGGACGCAGAGGTCCCAGCAGATTGGAGGGACAACCACCTCTGCAGCCGTAAGAGTTCCTTCTGGGATCGCTTCATCAGCTGCTCTGTGTTCCTCGGCTGTGCTTCCGCCACACCTTCCTGCAAGGTCACAATATTCTTTCAGTAGGGAACGTACTCCTGCTATTGCTAAACTATAGGTAGTCCTCAACTTACGACCACAACTGGGACTGGAAAATTTGTTCCTAAGTGACATGGCCGTTAAGGGAGGCATCATATGACCGCAGCTGATTTTTTTATGATCTTGTTTGCCATGGTTGTTAAGTGAGAGATCGCATAACTCCAACTTGTGACCTTCCCTTCCAACTACCCTGTTGACTTTGTTTCTCAGAAGCCAGCTCGGAAGGTCGCAAATGGTGATTGTGCGACCCTGGGAATGTTGCAACTGTCATAAATGCAAGTTGATTGCTAGTGCATCACATGATCAAGGGGACACTGTGATGGTCATAAGTATGAGAACCAGTCGTTAGTCACCTTTTTCAACACTGTCATAACTGTGAATAGTTGCTAAAGAAATGATCATAAGTTGAGGACTACCTATACCTGTATACAAATCAGACCATTTCATCGACATGACACATTAAGAGTTGCTGATGATGTTACTGATGATAACTGCATGGATGAAGTTACCTCGTTTGGTAATGAAACGTCTGCAGGAAAACAACCAAGCACAGAGAGCACCCAGGACTCTCCACGGTTCAACCCTGAGCTACAAATATTCTCTTCTATTGGTACATTGAGAGTCAACTCGTTTCAAAAACTTGGATGGGAAATACTTGAAAGGACCACCAAGATATCTCAAGGTTGTAGACTAATCTACAATTTTAGGCTATTGGACAGAGCTGAAATCTGGAAGAACAAGATGCAATTTTCTATCACCCCATATTGTCTTTTCCCCTTTTTCATGCCAAGCTGGCACAGCTTTAGGAATAATTCTGAGCAGCACCAACTCAGGTCTCTCTTTTTTAAGTAGGCCCAAAGGGCCTGATTGGAAACCAGAATGGAGCTAGGATTCTACATGTCACTAACTTGTTCAGTGATGAGAAATACTGAGTTTTCAACAACATCTGGAGGGAACGGTTCCCACTTCTTCCTTTGCCATAAGTGAGGGAGAGGGGACCCCTTTTCAGACATATGATATCCTCCAGTGGATCTTGGAATATTGCAGTTATGCCAGTCAGGAAGACAAAGGTTCAAATACTCATTGCGGCCATCAAGCTAACTTGAGTGATTTTGAGGCCATCAACATCTCAAAGTGTTGATTATAAAAACAATGAGAGACTCCAAACTCTGGTCAAAACATTGGCATTTTTCCCAAGTGAGGGGAATGAGTAGCTATGGCTTGCTTTAATCTGACTTAATTCTCAAAATAAATAAATGCCTACAGTAGATAGTTGTTGGTTAAACCTTGGCTAGTTCAAAAAAAACCCAAGCTGAAGCAGGCTCACTTAATCTGCAGATGGGAGGCTACCAGTAAACCCCTTGGATGTGTGATAGTCTGAAAAATTTGGGTTGGTGGGTGTGGGGAACCCTTCCTGGGAAAGACAACAAATCCACTCTATACTCTTGCCAAGGAGGCCATGTGGACTGGTCTTCGATGCAAGGAAAAAGAGCCCAGATGCCCTCTACTGTCAAATTACAATCTATGCAACTGACAAAGTTCTTGGAGGTGGGTGGAGTCATAAAACGCACTCAGAAAGAGGCTAAGGATTTCAAGGCAAAAATCTGAACATTATCAACTGGAAGGGCCAAAGAAAATACTTATTCTTCTGGTTACTAACTTCTCAGGTCTCAAAGTAACCTGGAACCAAGCAAATTCATTAAATCTGATGGACTCTTGAGAAGGTGAACAAGGATGGACCTCTTGAGAAGGTGAACAATGTCTGTTCAGATTTCTAGTTGTAGTTAACAACTTCTTGGATATCCTGATATCAGGGTTAAACCCTGAGTGTACCATACCTAAGTTTATCTTGGCTTTAATAGTTTCAGGTCTATGTGTGAAGAAAGAAGACTAAGTAGTCTTCTTCAACTGAAGATGAGGGGCTGAAAGATCATCTCTCACCTTAAGAACTCAGCTAGGTTCTTCTTGCGATGTCGTTACTTTTAGAGATGAGGAATATTAGATGTTTCTGAATCTCTCACGCACTCTAGAGTTTACTCACTGGGATTTTTGTAGTCCCCTTTTAAAAAGGGGTGTACAACACACCTCCTTAATCTAGGGTGCTTAGAACCATTGCATTGAAAACAGTAATTTATTATTCACTGGGTTGAATCTGTATATTTTTAAGTTCTGTATTTTATTTCCTTGATCTAATGGCATGAGCTGTCTAAAGCACTCTTGGTGCTTGGCAAGAAGAGAGAGAAATCCAATGAGTGAAATAAAACCGGAGGGCCCTGTTTGGGAAAAGTTGTCTTGCCTTTGGACAAATGCCATTTCCATTTTTTTTTCACTGCTTTCCAAAATTCCAAAACGTGAGTCAGTGATGACCGATGCGATGCTACGCCTGCCGATAGATCCGTTAATGTGAATTTCGCAGGCAAGGCTCCTGTTAAGTGTAAACACACTGAACAAATGACAAAGCCAAAGACGTTCCACAAAGCCAAAGACGTTACACATTTAAACTTAGATGTTTATTGATAGTTGCGGTGAAGATTTCATGGGTGCTGGAGCTTGCAAGCTCCCTATAACATCTGCGGCAGCAGCTGAGAAAAATAGCTTTCTACCTAAAATGCATTGGGATGATTTTTCCAAATTACTTGGACTAACCAGTCTGGCTTATTATTCTGCACTGAATCTCAGAGAAAGAACTAAGTGGGAACCCTATCACAAGAGTGTTTTTTTAAAAAAAAAATCAGCTCAGATAGGGTGGCAGAATGAAGGCATGGTGTGCCAGCCAACCGCAAGAATTTCTCTAAAATGTTTTGCTGATTTGGTAGGGTGGGGTAGGAAAGCAATAGCCTTCCCATCCAATTGAATGGGAACAGTAGAAAAGATCCAGGGTAATTTTTCAGCACAGGGTTACCCTATAGACAAGGGAGGAGACAGCTTTGAAAGGGTGGGCAGAACGGGACACCACGCGTTTTGGAATGGATGGACCATTCTTCCATTCCAAAACGCATTTTAGACCCATTTTGGAAACTGAAGGTGTCGCCTTCAAGAACTGATTGGGGAAATGATGTTTGGGGACGATGCTCACTCCTCTGAGACTGCTCCTGTGGCGGGGACTGGAAGAGGACCATCTGAGCGTCGATAGCCCCCAGAACTCCTAATTACAGAAGAACCTGACTTCTACTGAACTTTCAAGGTCCCTTTTGTGTTCTTCTGGCTGGCAAATGTTCTAGTCAACTGAGGATTTCACTCCATCTGGACAGATGTGGATCTTTTAAAGCAATTTCCCCTCAATTCCACCATTCTGTATTTTAGATTGTGGTGAATTCTTATCAGAACAGCTGCAGGGACAACACAGAGGCTGTGCTTCATAGGCACATGACTCTCTTTCAAACTCTTGAAAAACAGAGTATTCCGTTAAAAAAAGGAGGGGGGTCTTGTTACAGTTTCAGACTCAATACAGAGTCATGAAACTCAACTTTTGAAGAAAAAGGGGGGGAGCATTCTTTCATTTTGGGAAAAAAGTAATATAGTTCAATAAGATGTTTTCCAAGATTCATAGGGAAGACCACCTTTGAAGATCTAAAAGCCACATGAGTAGCATGTGCTGGTCACACATGTACATGTAAATATGCATGTAAATACTTTGGGCTAGTCACTCTCAAGCCAACACACCTGACTGGGCTGTTGCTACAAGGAAAATAAGAGGCAGAAGTCTTATGTATAATGCCTTAAGATGTGTGGGATTATGAATTAAAGTGGGATATAAATCTAATGATATATACACAGATCCAAAGCTCCTTCTGAAGAAATCTCAGATGCATTACTCATAACACCTTCAATTCCTATGTTTAATCTTATGTCAAGAGTCAGTAATTATGCTGATTTACTTCAATAAACACTGATCCACAAACAACCTATGTGATTTCTCACCACCCAATCAAATCGGTAGAACCACCTCACTTACCATTTCTGTTTCCACTCCCAAGAGCTTAGCCAAGATGAGTTAGGGATCCTCTTTGTATCTTGGTTTAATTCCTAGGACTTGGTCTGCCTTCCTCTGGATCGAGAGATGTGCCACCCTTGGAGTGGCATGGATCCTGCACTCAAACAGGGTCACAAAATGGACTGGACGTACGTTAACCAAGATACCAGTCACAGCATGCAAGTTTAAGTTCCTTCACAGGTGCGTAAAGTGACCCTTTGCAATAATATGGGCGCCCCAGTTATATTTAGCAAGCTCTGAGTCACTGGGGCTGCATCCAAGGGCACATCAGGCAAAGCTCAGGCAGAAAACATAACCAAATTTAATTTTCCCCTTTTACAAAAGCAAAACAAAAGCTGCTCTAACACCTTGCATTTCTTGCAATTCCCATTATTTTATTGCTTTAATGTTGGAGAACAGAGAAACCGCTGACATTGCAATCGCCTGGGGATAGACAAAAGGGAGAGAATGGGTCTTCCACAACCTACTTGGCTGTAGTCCTAATCAACCCCAGTTAATGAAACTCTCTCTTTAGCCAACACAAAACTCTATTCTATAGGAGCTTCTGGAAAGCTTTGGAAAAAGAAATGCATGAAAAACAGAGACTACATTTTTAGGAAGTTTGTTGATGACCAAAGCATTTTTTTCTGCCACAGAGGATGTCAAGCCCCCATTTTTCAAGTGACAACAAAAAATAAACTTAGAAGCCTTTAAGCTTAAATAGTCTGAGAATCTAGTGTAGAGAATAATTTTTCCTTATTCCTAATTTATTTCCAAACATCTCTTGGTGAAGATGTTTGGAAAAAAGGTTATTTTTTTAAAAAGGCCATAAAATAAATAAACTGATTCCTTCATAGTATATCATTTGGGCCATGTTACAAGTCTAATGCCAAGCCATCCCATTTTAAAACCTTCAAGAATTTACACACAGGAGAAGATAGACCAATATTTTAAAATGCTATTTCTTAAAATTAGTATTGAGGTCATTAAATGCATTCAACATAAGCCTTCAAAATATGTCAAACGGTACATTGCAGGAAACAGATTAGCTGCAAGGCAAAATAAACCTATAATTAATTATTCTTTAATGAAAATACAGAAATAAGCATTTCAAAGCATGTTTTGTTAAAAAACAAGAAAGGCATCTATCACAATTTATTTCATTTTTCAGCATAAATATCTACATATATATTTTAACAATAAGAAAGCAAAACACAGTTACATGTGCATATATTTACAGAAATAATACCATTCCACAAAACAGTAAAGCAAGATTAAGATACAACTAGTTTCAGTTGCCTTTGAATTGTTTAAAACTTCTTTGCAGCTGGACTATTTCGGCCCCAGATCAAGAGGAAAATAGGTAACCAACATCCCATTAAAGTCCATGCAACTAACCACCATTAAACTGAGGTCTTTACAAACTCCAAATCATCTTTTGGAGTCACATCTTCCAACAAAATCAATGTTTGATTCCAAATAAGAGCCTTAACAAGGTAATTACAAGATGTTTATTCCCAATCCTTCCTCAGCTTGCTGGCAACAAGAAAGCCAAAACTGAATGCCCCACAGCCAACATTGTAAGGCAACCCCAATTTTATTCCATTAAGTACTGCAATCTCTTCTTACTCCAGCTTAGATGAGTTCAGAAATAAAACTCAAGTTGAAGGCATCTGTATCTTTGTTCTCCATTATCGGACTCCTCTGTGCAACCTGCAAAATTAATTTTAGACACTTGCCCTGCTAAATTTATGGAGAGAATCTCACAGAAAGCTTTGCAAAGTCACAGTGGCCAAGTCACATATGGGAACTTGTTTCACACAAACTAGCCCTTCTTCAGTTCTTCGACTGAAGGAGTTCAAAGGTTATTCTCAAAGGCAGCTTAAAATCAGGTGCAAATGCTCCCCCTCTCACTCATCTCTGCAGCGCTGTGCTTTTTGAGTGTTTTGAAACAAAAATGGAAACGGACACACACAAAACAAAATAGTTTAATCAACTTCACAGTGCATCTTTAGGGCGAGGAAGGCTTGGTTCACAATAGCTATAAAGCTGGTTTTAGTGTTAGCTTTGCACAGAAGTGGGCTGAGTCGAGAATTAGAATCCTGCACTCTTTCTTTCTCCTCTACCTGTTTGGCTCTAAGGATTCAAATCGAGGATAAACAACTGGTTTATCGTGAACCACAATTGACCGAAGATGGTTTAAAACTAACTTCAGTCAATTTCAAAGCATGTCAGTTTCAATTATAGGATGTACATGCTAGTTGGTTTAATAGAGCAGAGTCTGCTTTAAACTAGGATCACTGGCTCAAACTTAATGCCAAACCACCTTCTGTGTAAAAAGAAATAATATCTGGGAGAAAACCTGGCTCAGCCAGAGGAAAGACAAGTAAGAAGACTGAATTCTAGCCCTGGTTTGCTCCAGCTTTATGTATGAACCAGGTCAGTATTTGACAGCAAGTAAACTATATTATTTAAGAACAGTGCTGATGTTTTTCAAAAAGAGTTTGTAGATTTGCTGCTAAAAAAAATAGGAGGCACTGAAGATTTCCACCCTGTGGCCCTGAAGCAATTAAAACGTTAAAACATTTGTGTTTACCAATATTATGCAGCAGTTTTAAGACGATTTAAAACACGTGCAAAACGGAGACAAGAGAAAACAACTTTATGCCTCAATCTCAGTCATTTTTGCTTAAAAATAAAATTTCAGTTATTATCACAGAACATACCTCTAAACATAGTGTTTCAGGACTACTGCCAAATGCACATATGACTGCTTTAATTTCAAACAAGGCTGTTTCTGGGTAATGAATTTACCCATTTCCAACAGGTAACACTGATGTCCTGGAAGTTACAACTCATCATAGGTAACTCATCATAGGTCTGCATGTATGCAAATTAAAGCAGCCTTTAAAGTGAGTTCACATCAGAGGCTTTCCAGCTTCCTTCACGTTGGGTTCAGTTCTGCAGATATCAAACCATTAAAAGTCCCACAAGCTCCTTAAACAGCCATTGACTTTCCATGGTTATGGCAAGAGAAGGCATCTTGATGAGAATTTGGTTTCCCTGTGTTTTGGGAGATTCTCAGTCTCAGAATATAGGCTGGTGGCTATGAGAAGTGTGCAGCTAGGATAATTCCAAGGATAACAATCAAGACAGTTAAACAAATTAGCATGAACATCAGTTTCTGCAAAGAGAGGGGAAACCAGGATTAGTTCATCCCCAAATAGAGAGGCATAGATGCAAAAAGAAAAAAAAAAGAGGTGAGAAGTGAATTATGGCATCTTCATAACATTACAAACATAAGCAATTTCAGCCATGGGCAAGGATAATGGAAAAGCCAAATGATCTAACGAGTCACCTCTTTCCCCAAAAGATCTGCTGAAATCTAATATGCGTGGATCAAGAGGGATTATAGACTGTGATCTTAATCCGCAATCTCCCTTCCATCCCTCCCTCTTCTAAAGTGATGAAAAACTCTCTGTAAAATCCTAAATCTCTATCTTCCTAGCCTCCAAAAACAGGGCCAAAGGAAACAAGGGAAAACTAGTTGGGTTATTACCCCAGAAATTATTTTCATGCAAAAATAAAATACTTAGGGCAGTTAGTTAGCCACTAGAGGTCTCAGTCCCCCTGTAAAAAGAAAAAAAAAATCTGCTTTTTGTTTTCAGACAAGCCATGGCTGGGAAGGCAAGCCCTACAACGCTGCAGCAATGTTACACAAACCGGAGTTTTAGAAAAGGTTAACCAGGCAAGGCCAGCTAGTTGATTAGTACTTACTGAGAGGTAGCAGGAAGAGTTACCCACGGATGGTTATCTAAGCCTCACGATACCCCGACTGCCAAGCCAATGATTAGAGCAAGTAGAGCTAACAGCACCAGGACAACAATGAGAATAATCCACTTTTTCTGCCAAAGGAAAGCAAGGCGATTCTCTCAGTTTTGCAAAAGATGCTTAAGGGTGTTTGTTCTAAACTTCAGGCAGGCAAGAGTCAAGAGTCAGTTCTGGGATTCAACAGGCAGAGAGAAACTCAGATACAGGTCTTCAAACTGTCCTTCCCAGAGTCTGATAGTCCTCGACATACAGCCATTCCTTTAGCAACCATTCACAGTTACAATGGCACTGAAAACAGTGACTTACGACCAGTTCTCACACTTACCACCCTTGTAGCATCCCCCACAGGAATGTGATCAAAAATCTGGGCACTTGGCACCCAGCATATATTTGTGAGTTGCAGGATCGCATGATAGCCATTTGCAACCTTCGCAGCCAGTTTCCGACAAGCAAAGTCAATGGGGAAGCCAGATTCGCTCAGTGACCAAGGGATTCATTTAACAACCACGGTGCTTCGCTTAATAACCATCAGAAAGGTTGTCAAGTTGGGGACAACTCACTTAACAACTGCCTTGCTTAGCCATGGGAATTCCGGTCCCAACCGTGGCTCTAAGTCGAGGACTACCAGTACTGCTGGAAGGATTGTGGCCCTGCGAGGAACTGGGTAGTTTGCAAGACAACACAAGATAGAAAAACATTCAGAATCAGGGAAGCAAGTGGAGTCAAGAGGAACACTTACTCGACGAGCTTTGCTCTGATATTTGACGGCCTTTTTGGTCTCTTCTTTTGCGTGCTCTACGTAATCCACTGCATTCATCACGTTCTTTTCGATACTGTTGACCATTTCGCCCTTCAAGTTAAAGCCAGAAGCAGACAACAACAACAACAACAAAACCAGGGTTGGCCATTAATGACATCTTTCAAACAACCAAGAATTGAGATGACACCCATTTTAAACCAAGTTGAGAACGGGAACCATTACATGAGGATGAGCAACTGTTATGACGGCAATCACAGAAACAAAGATGGAAATGTCATGCTGGTTTCATTTATCTAGTGCAACGTTTGAAATTTAACATGGATCCCAGGAAATCCCATCAACAAGCAGGAGGGGGAGAAAAGAATAAAACCAGAAAGCTTCATCACCGAGATGAAAAGATGAAACTTATTTATTTCGCAGAGCTTGTTCAATACAGACATTCTAATAGGGATGACTCAAAAAATTCTACTTAGATTATCTGCCCACCAGAATCCAGTTTTTCACCACAGCCCTGCCCAGCGAGTATAATTTTAGCCAGCCATGAGTGCTGAGGTCTGAGCTTCAAATCAACAACTATTCAGAGGGAGGAACCAGTAGAAGGCTCAGATTGTATAAATAAAATTAATTCACTTCTCTCACGGGAATCCCTGGGGCAATCTGTCCCTTAAGGAAAAAGTTCCCAGAAAAAAATCGGTGCAATTCAGCCTCTCGGTTTGACTGTCATGCAGATATCTGCAAAACTCCTTTTCAATTTTTCTAGTTCTTTCTTCCTTTTCTGCCTTCCTGTCAAGGATCTGAAATCATTAAGGCAACACAATGTTTTTCTTTGCCACCCCTTAAGTTTATTATTCTTAAAATAAAAGGAAAGGGCAAAAAATTGACCTTCTCTTTGGTTGCTTTAACAGAGGATGTTCTTCAGATAAGGTAGACTAGCTTTGGATGTTCACACCATTTGCCAAGGACAGAAATCATCTGCACTATAGACTTTGGATCAGCAAAAGGTTGGCCATTACAGAATGCAGGTAGTCCTTGATTTCTGACCATTTGTTTAGTGACTGTACAAGTTATGATGGCATCAAAAAAATGACTTACAACTGGTCCTCACATTTATGACCATGGCAGTGTCCTGTAGT
>JANHZU010008654.1:134623-150127 GCA_032468055.1 Acrochordus granulatus | reverse complement strand
CAGTGTCCTGTAGTCACATGATTGTAATTTGGGCACTAGGTAATCAGCCTGTATTTTTGACAGTTCTTGTGTCCTGGGGTCACGTGGATCACCATTTGTGATCTTCCAGCTCATTTCCAACAAGCAAGTTAATGGGAGAAGCTGGCAGGGAAGGTTGCAGTTCTGGTCATGTGATGCTTTGCTTAAGAACCATGGCAAAAATGTCACAAAATTGTGTGTAATCATGTGACAAAGATGAATTTTTTGGTGCTTATTGTGGGTTTAAGTTGAGGATGACCTATGAAGAAGACCTTAAGTTCTCAGATTCTCAACAAACTCAGCTCAGAAGTAAAACAGATTTCTAGAAGAAAGGATTCTTGGGGAAAAAAACCCAGATTTTTGGTATTCTTAGGATGCTTCCCCTCCAGGGATATAACACCCTGATCCACAGCATCCAAGACATGTGTTACATGGAACATTGTTGGCACCAGTGTTTCTTAACCTTGACAAGTTAAAGATGTGTGGACTTCAACTCCCAAAATTTTCCAGCCAGCCATATTGTGTTAATAACATGAATTCATGGCTGGGGAATCCTAGGAGTGAAAGTCCAACATCTTCAAGTTGCCAAGACTGAGAAGTGTTGGTCTGCTCAGATGATGATCTGCCTGAAAGGAACAACCATAGGGAAAATGAAGCCCATTCAATCAACATTACTGTAATCTATTTCTATTAAAATGTCAGTATATGCCACTAGTATGGGTTTGATGAAGCAATTTGAGAATGGCATGAGAAAAATGAGAATATTACCTGTGTTGTTCTATCCATCAGCAGACATTATCAGCAGCAATAAACAGCAAAACGTTTAAAAATCTCATTACAAGATTCACTTCTGCACTCTTTTCAAGAAAGGGAACTTAAAAGTGTCAGCTCATGAACATTCATTTGAAAGTGTGAAAGTACAAAAATAATTTCATCCTATGCTAAGGCACAACTTATGACGAAGAACATTCATAACTGTCTGTGATCATTTACGTGGTATTTGAAGCAAAGCTTTCTGAGAAAAGAGAATTAAAAACTAATCTGAACAAATCCAAGAAATAGACATAACCAAGGGCACCACTGGGAAATGTTTTTCAAGTAGAAAATACTATTTTTATTCTGATTTATTGAGTTTCCAGGCTGATTGGGAAGACTTCTAAAGTAGTTCCATAATAATTGCTTGTAGAGTTGGGCAGCAAATAAATGTAATAACTCTTAGCATTACACAAAGACTCCTGTTCCTCAAAGAGCTTCATTCAGTGACTTGGCTTTTACACCTCTGACTACTGAAGTCTCTTGACAGTTTACATTGAAAACATGAAATGGGTATTACAAAATAAACAGAACTAAAACCAATATTAAAATCACCCAATAATTAATCCTCTGTTCAAGAACAGACCTCTTTTCAAAAGCCAATGAAGATGCTTTGACAAAAATAGGAAATGAAACAAACTAATCACACTGTCATTGATTTTAGGTGCTCCCTGCCTTCTCCTGACAAGTCACGTCACATATAATGGTTATTTTGCCCATATTCAGCTATGAGAGACAGAAGCACTCAATTGGGGTGTCCAATAACAAAAGTACAATAGATAGGTAGGTAGATGAATGAATGGATAGATGGAGGTAGATAGATACAGAGGGATAGAGAGACAGACAGATGGACAGATGAAGGGAGGGAGGGAGATAGAGAGAGGTAGGTAGGTAGATAGACAATAATGGGTAGATATGATATCTAGATGGATGGATAGATGGATAGACAGGTAATAATGGGGAGATACAGTATCTAGATGGATAGACAGACCAACAGATAATAATGGGTAGATATGATAACTACTATAGATGGATGGACAGATAGATGAAGTAGACAGACAGAAATTGTTTTGCACCAATGTTTCACAAATGACACAATATCATAATATTAATACTTGCATCCTTTTTGAAATGTGCTGAGCACATTGCATGCATGATTCAAGCCGTTCTACTAAAATTACCAGCCACTATTGTTTCCTACTGAATACAGAACAGGGAAGAGTGCCAAACCATTATATCCAATTTTATATGCAATTTCTGTAGCTACTAAGCTAGCACATTTGTTTAGAACTGGGATTCTACCACCTTAGAAGGCCACTTCCTGTGTTGTCAGGCCAGCCTTCTACTGACAAAATATATTATTCCAACATTGTTCCACCTACAAAGCAGCACCAATATTATACTGCAGTGTGATGCTGGATTCAGACCACTCACCTGGACCTCAACAAGCATCGCCATGTCCATGAACATTTCATGTAGCTCCTGTATGCTCGATTCCAGTTTTATAATATCCTTATGACGTGACTCAATTTCATCAAGGGCTGCTCTCGTCATTTTGGTGTCCAAAATAATCTTTGATTAGATAAGAGGAAAGAACAGACACTAAATAAATATACTTTTTTTGATAGAACAGAATTCATGGACATTCAGATTCTAATTTGTTTATAGCGGACATCACATTGGGGTCTCTTAGACCCAAAAGATAAATCTGTGTTAGTTAACAAATGCAGATTTGAAATACATACATCAGAAGTGAAAATGGAAAGGTTGCCACTTTCCAACATGTCTTCCAGTTCTTCATCTGTTGTGTTTTTTCCAGCTAATGAAAAATCACAGAGATCATGTTCTTATAGATATATCATCATCCCTTCCCTTATACACATTTTTGCCAATGCGTAAGGTAAGGCAGGTTTCATAAAGTAGGGAAAAATTACTAGGAAGAATCACTCACTTATTTCTAACTGCCGCCGTATCTGATCTTTCGTGCGTTCCCGAAAGACAGTCTGAGTTCCGTTATACATTGTCATAACGTCCACAAACTTTCGAGTCAACACCGAATGCTGGGGTGAAATATCAAGGAATTTTGCATGAGTTATTTTGAGAATTATTTCAAGACTAAAGGCTTTTATAGACATTATTAAAACTGACAATTAGACAAGATGTTTATTGAGAGATATAATGGCAAGAAGGAATAAAGGACGGAAGGAAAAGCTACCACCAAGACAAAAGTCAGTTAAAAGAAATCTGATCTGGGGCAGAAATGTAATTAGAGAAAGTGTCTCACATTGTTTCCATACCTATAGACAGAATCTTGCTAGAGTAAGGACAAGATCTACGATCTGCATCCACTCTGAGAACTATTAGGGAGGAGCTGTCTTCACCCTTCTTCTCTTACACAAAATATCTGGACCAAGTTGCCTCTTATTCATCTGGAAAGCACCTCCTCCCTCTTGGGAATTCAGCCTACTACATTCCATCACATCTTGTAATAAAAGGAGTATTTGCTGACCCATCTTCGCTTTCCATGTTTGGTCTACCTTAGAGGGCTGACATCTATAGAATCAGCCTAAGCAAGTGCAACATATCTCTGAACACCAGGAGTTCAGGACCATAAATAAAGGAAAGCAGCACCCATTCGAGTTTTTAGTCTTCCCCCAAAACAACAGTGAAGCCACTCCTGGTGGCCTATACCCAGCAGGGATTCTTGTTTAGTCAATTCAGCAATTCAATTGTTTGTTTGTTTTCCAAGCCCTCAACACCCTTTTCTATGGCATGTTGAGTACTGCAGAAGAGCAGGAAACAAGAATGTCTTGCTGTGCTTTTCCTCATGGGAAGATGAGCAAGTCAAGATGCAGCCTGCAGTTCTCTTCTGAAGCACATTGTGCATCCCTCTCTTTCAAATCAGATGCAAACAAAATGCACGTCACAAGTTTTCTTTCTTGTCCTAAGGAATTTCTAAACATTTTCCCTTTCCCCAGCCATGTTTCCCAATAAACACAAACTTTGATGATAATTTGCTAAGACTGACTTAGAAATACATCTGCGACTTGTACCTGTGATTTTCGTATCCGGACGTCTGCCGATGTTCGATTAATGTTCTCCTCTCGAGCTAAACTTTGTTCCATAGCTATGAAACAGACAAAACCACCTCAGAGGTGAGAATCATTCCCAAATATATAGATTTTTTAAAAAATGCTTCCTACAACACAAATAAGAGAAGGCAACACAGATCAAGAATTCTTTCCAGCCCCTTTATCACAAGTAGCCACAGGAAGTCCCTGCTTTTTCTTCCATTATAGCCAAGAAAATATCTTCATGAGAGGTAAGATGTCATGTTTTACATCTCTGCATGTAACAGGAACGTCTGTTCCTGTTCCCCCCTAGTCTTACAATTGTGTGTGTTTCTGCAATGGCATGTATGAATAACCTTGGGAAAAGAGATACTGCCAAGGGAACAGACAGATAAGAGATAGCATAGCCCACAGCTAGATGGTGGGTTGGGCAAGAGGCTCAGAAGAGACTCTTCCTCGTATCCTGGGCCGTAAAGGAGATGGGGTGGGGGGAGAACTGTACTTTCAGACTTACAAGATTCATGTCGGCTTCATAGGATAAATTGAAGTGCAAATAATTCTACTTTATTGTAAAACTACATCGACACAATCTTGCAAGTCTGAAAATTGAAGTCTATACATCTTGAAGTTGTCAAGGTTGAGAAATATGCTATTAGCATAAGTGGAAAAGCTAATGTTTCTGTAAGGGGCAGAGCCTAGCCAACTTGCATGAGTTTAGAAGATAAGCAGGGTTGGACCAGGATGGGAGAGTGCCAGCAAATATCAAGGTTGAAGATCAGACTACAAAGTTTTTTTAAAAAAAGTCCAGAATTCAGCAGTGACAAATAGCTTCTATGCTGTTGCCAAGAAGGACGTCTATATGAAATCACCAACAGCCTTGAAAAATAGTTCTTTTTTGGCAAATGGTAAACTTATTATCCAATATTAGTCAATTAGTTACATAAAAATTAGTACCAATGATAGTCATGTATTAATAATGATAATTAAGAATTTTGCAATTTTCATGCAGTACAGACATAAATAACATGGTCAACAGAATAATCTATACAGCAAACATCTTTTCCTGGCTCCTTCATAAACATTGCTGTACAGTGTATGCTTTACTGCTTAGGAGTTTTTATTTTACTCTGAACGAAGGCATACTTACACTTCAATTTAGCACGGACTATATTTGCTGTTTTTCTGATTTCTTTGTTCAGTTCTTCGAGTTCTTCCTTGGTTTCTTTAATAAAAGGAGAAATGGGAAATCTGCTTAAGAACTCTTTAGGATGAAAAATGTTTCCCAAACAGCACTGCAAATATTACACATGTGGATGTCCACCTCCCACTCAGGATGCAGTGATGTTCCCACTCGAAGTTCCCATACCTACTCCTGGAATTAGGAAATCTATGACCTAGGATGGACCACACCATGTTCAGGAGTCAAGAGCAAATCATCTCAGTTCTCAGCACACTATTTTCTATGGAAAAAGACCAAATGATGACACCCAAATGTGTACCATGTCTCAGATTCACTAATGATTTCTTTTGCCTTCTGCTATTGAAAGAGAAAGACCCCAAAATTCTAAAGTTGAAAATGATGATCAATGATGCACTTATCAACATGTTAACTTTGGAAGCTGCCTTGTAAACTGCTTGAAATCCTACACTGATTTATATTAGTCTTTTGAAGCTCTTGTTACCAATACAAAAGAAATCAAAGAAAGGATCCCTACCTACTAGCTATTAGCAACACTGAAAAACTTGCTTCCTTTTTCCTGTTCAAAATAATTCATCTTTGTCTCCCAGCACTCTTCAACTAGAATTAATGAGACAACTCTTTTTGTCTCTAGCCATTTAGCAGTTGACCAAAAGCAAGAGTTTATGGAGAAACACATACATCTCCTTCAAGGCTAAGCTTACTTATCCTGAAGCATCACAATTTCTTTCCTGTTTGACTAATATTCCCAATACTGTACATCCTTCTGCTAAGCCACTAATGGATTCAGGAGCACAGAGTCCTACTATTAACTTTCCCCTCCATTTTTAGGGTGATTTTTATCACCTAAGAATACATGAGTGGAGAATATTTGATGCTGTAAACCTTGCACAGCCATTAAAAATGTTGAAGTGCTTTATATGCAGCAATTATCATTTCAATTTATTGTACAAGAGAATAGCAGCAACACTTACACTTCAAAGAACCACAAACATTCCTTTTAACGTTGAAGCTTTTTTTAAAATAAAACTGCTTGTCCCATCACTACCCTCAGTCAAACAGCCGTACCAAGCACGGCTTGAATGGCTCTGGAGATTTCTGTATACTGTATTTAGCTCATTCTATACATGAATCTAAGAGCACAGAGCTAAAATTAGCTCACAATTACAATGGCTAGAGAAAACAAGTGGATTTTTAGAGGCTTGAATTAGTGGGATTCAGTCCCGTTGTACAATGTTTTAATTCCTCCCAAAGTGAGGAAGAATAGTCTTTTGGAAGTAAGACTTAGTGATTTTAATGGAACACAGTTCTTGCACTCCATACCTGATGTTTTTGAGTGCTTTAGTCTAGGCATAGTTCACCACTTTGATTTTTTTGGATTGAGTCCTTGGCCATATAGAATGAGTTCGTCAGGGAGCCAAAAAGAATACAGCGAAGGCTCAGTTTAATAGGGCAATTAGGGGAGTGGGCGTTGTCTATTCCCAATTGTCTGTTGAATTGGACAATATGCTAAAGTCACTGCCAATGGCATAAAATGACAGAAAGAATACACACATTTCATCTGTTGCCTGAAGCCTGTTTCTTTAACAAAAGGAGAAATGGCAACTCTGCTTAAGAGCTCTTTATCTGCTCAATTGTGGTTTTGTTGCTTTGCAAACCATTCTTTGCAATGATCTTTCCCCAATGGAGTACCCTTCAGATGGTCTATGCCGAGATATGGATATTGCACGAATGGTCAGTTCGTGCAATAGGAACTTTTGAGAGAGCTAAGAACTTTCAAGAAGAAATAAACAGACTACAAAGCCCATAGCAGTGAAATATAAACATATTGGCTACAGTATAATTATGGCATTAAAACTGTAATGAATTCTTTTCTTAAGATGCTCTAAGAGGTGTTAGTAGCCACCCGCTGTCACTTGTCCATGCAACATCACCACCAGACTTAAAAAGTCACTGAAATGAAAAACTTACTATCTTTTGGATGTGTGGCAGAGAGAATAACGCTGTGCTTCTTCCTCACTTCTTCCACAACATCTGAGATTTTGGAGATATACTTCCTAACTTCCTCGACCTTCGAGGGAAGATGAAAAAGCATCTTTGGGGGGGGATTAAATCATTGATGGTTGGCTTCCTACAGAATAGGTGACACCCCAGCACAGTAAATCAATAAATAATAAACAAGATTCTGTACTGAAGAGGACAAACTTTTGCTTCCAACCGTAACAGGTTACAGATAGTCCTCAACTTACAACCATTCATTTTGTGACTGTTCAAAGTTACAAGTGAAAAAAGTGACTTACAACCAGTCTTCACGCTTACAACCATCACAGCATCTCATAGTCATGTGATCAAAATTCAGGCGCTTGGCAACCAGCAAATATTTACAACGGTTGCAATAATGTGATTGCCATTTGCAGTCCTTCCAGATGACCCAAAGTCAATGGGGCAAGCAGGATTTGCTTAATGACCTCGTGATTCATTTAACTGTGGCAGCGATTTGCTTAATGCAGCAGCAAAAAAGGTTGTAATGTGGGGTGCAACTCACTCAACAACCTCCTTACTTAGCAACAGAAATTCTGGTCCCAATCGTGGTCGTAAGTCAAGGACTACTTGTATATCCATATGCAAATCTAATGTCTTCTTTCTTTACCCATATATACAGATCTTTCTGAAAGAAGTGGTGCATTCCCTCTGCTGTGAGTCAAGCTGGCATTATCTAGGCTGAAATCTGACATGAATCTTGGAGCTTGCACAGCGTGACCAGCAAGGATGAGATGGGATGCTAGGAAGCAAAGCATCCAGATTTCCCAAGTAGAGCTGTGCTATGGAAGTTTCTTTGAGAAGATAAACACTGGGGACAGTCCCAAAAGCATGGAAGGTATGACCCGGCCATGACCCTTGTTTGGCATCATCAAGGGACTACAAAACACAGGGGAATTTAACACACTTGAATTTAGTTTTTGCTGCTTGAGTCTATGCAATGCTATTAATCTCAAGGCAATCCAAGGCAATGCAGTTATTTTTCCCATTTTCTTGGTAAAAGTGACATGCTCCGAAATGCCAAATACATTTTTGGGGCCAACTAGACCAGAAGAAAAGCAGGCTTCTGGCACAGATTTTTACATGTAGGAAAAAGTCTTCCATATAATTGTCACTTTCAACGACAACTGTTGCTTCTCCATCTTCATTCTGAGCACGCTACAAGAACCAGAAATATTTGGCTGTGTGAATAATCCTTTTCAAAAGCACAACGGTTTTTGAACAGCTTAATGGTTATTGCTAATAATACAGGCTACCACACTAAAGAATAGGGGTGCAACTCAACTCAACATTTTCCATTTGCGTTAGCGGCTTGTTTTCCTAATAAAATTATAATTGATGCCTTTTCCTGCTGCCAAAAGATGATGACAAAAAATGTCATTCACAAGTTCACCTCCTTTGCATCCTCTCATTCTTATGACTCATACATAAGACAAAAAATAAACTTTTCAAGCAGGAACAGACATACAACGGAAACATTTGTGCACCAAGAGCTTTCCTATGTAATCCTAGGAGAATAAATTATGCTTTTCCCCCCAGTTAATGAAACACTTCCTAGCTATTTCTCTAAAAGTTCAATCTGATGCAGGTCTGCTGGGAAGCAAAAACTCATTCAAATCAATGGGATGTTTTCAGAATTACTTACACACTCTGGGTTGCATTCAACATTCAGAATTTCACTGCCAACAAGTCCCATCATAAAGACCTCTTTTGTTTTAGAAGATCATCAGTTATAAGAAAAAGTCCCCAACTTTCATAACAAACTCATAACCCATAAAAGCCTGATTGCTGAGAAGCAATTATTATTATTATTATTGTCTGCTTCCAAGGAAACAAACATCTTGGGAACATTTCTTGAAATGATCCATCTTTCATGGAAATAAATTCCCTCTTAGTTAAAAGATATCTCTTATACACTATATCAACAGTCCACATATTATTCAAAACTATAGTTTCTCTGTGTGAAAGTTATACCAAACCATAAATTGTCACCATGAATTCCTGGTATACAAGATAGAACATAAATCTAACAAACAAACAAATAGAAACATGCTATGATTTATGAATGCATATATATTAAAGAGGGGACCCAATCAATGTTTATTGAGAAACGCTGTCTACTGGCTTTGCTCCCCATGTATACATTTTTAGGTGGGAATCTGGAAGAATGCACTTCCTAAACATTCAGTGAAGCATCAGGATTTAAAGCTGTACAGATTTAAAGCAATTGGTAATTTAAAGCAAAACAGACTGAAAAAAAATCTAGCCTAATAAAGAAGAAACCTGATTTTCAGTGGAAACATCTCCAGGTGTCCCTCACTGCAATGGTAAACAAAGGACAGGACATCTGTGATTCAGAAAGGGTGTGTGCATACAAAACACAGTTTTAAGATCAATTTACAAGGATGAATCCTGGTTGCTCACCCCCTGTACTTCATCAGGTTACACTTTCTGATCATGCTTTAAGAGTGTGAAATGTACAGCATTTTCAAATTAATCTCTCATCTCTTAACAGGCTGATGGAGATTCCAGTATTTTCTTTTAAAAAAAAAGTCTTCATATTCTGTTTAAAATAATTGACTTCACATCAGAAATGAGCCCTTAAAAGACACAAGAAGATTCTTTTGAACGATGTAGATGACTTCTTAAATCCATTCATTCAAAAATGCAGCTCTCTAGGTCTTAGCTCAGCTCATTCTCATCAACAGAGATCAGGAACTGTACCTAGAACATAAGTAGCTCCTCAATCCTGTAGATTTTGCTGGCTAGATGAATTTAGCATAATTCCAGTTTTATTATTTTTCCAATTTAGCATAATTTCCAATCACATTACCGCAACCGTTGTAAATATTTGCTCATAATTTAGCACATCTTTTAAGTCAGAAAAACCATCTTCTAGGTCAAGAAAAGCCAATCTCAACTGCATCAAGTTATCTCTTATTTTTCAGTGATCTGATCAAGTAAATCTAGGGTTTAGTTTTGCTTCGTTTTAAAGAAAAATGCACTTCCTTCCCTTGGAATCAAATAAAATAACAATGCTCTCATATTAAAGTCACTGGCATTAAGCAAAGGCTCTTCAGTCTTTACACCTTCCTTTTCCCTTAAAGTTTCTTTGTTGCCTCAGGAAGAGATAAGAATGAGAGGAAGGAAAAACATATCACAAGCATACAGACACACTCAAATATCCAGTTGTGACAATACCAAAAAAAGGAGACGGAGGAATGCTGATGCCATTGTTCCTGTAAATTATGGCATTTAAAACTGTAACAGCTCCAAAGGAATGGCAAGCCACCTTCAGCCACCTAAAAAGTTGAAATAATTTTAAAACTAGGATTGCTGCCTATCTTTCTTGATATGACACATTTCTGCAGAGAAGGATCTTTTTTGTTTTTGAAACTGAAAAGCATTTCCTGTTCCAAGTGTTTTGGATCACCTTTTTATCATTACTGCTTGGAAAAGGGAAAAAAAAAACACAGGAGAAATGCACTTTTGCTCAACAGCTCTGCAAATGCAGGTTTGAGTTTCCTTTGCTTTCGAGGTACACAAATTAAGATGAAAAACTGGGATGGGGCTAAACCGTTGCCATCCAGAAATTTATCTCAAAAAAGCATTCACCAACAGGCCAAATCCCTCAACAATTAGGTGAATTACTATGATGGCAAGCTCTAAATTAATCACAGGGTGCTGTTAATATCAATGATTTCAGAAACACTCCCACAAAATGGGTGCCCTCCTCCTAAAAACACATAACTAATTACCATGACAGTGGGAGAAAAAGAGAGTTTTGGACCATGGGGAATTCCTGCAAACCTGTTTGTACCATTGAGGGTATGGCTTGGTGGAAAATAAATTCAGTGAGATGAGATCATTATAGGATGTAGCCAAGCTTGGGCTGTTACTAAATCTCCTCCCTTTATTTTAAACCCAGTCAGCTGTTTTTCTTTGATTACTATCCTGGACAAAAGGCAAGTTTTCCTGACCTTATACTTCCTGGGGTTTCTCACCTCTTCCTCTACAATTCCAGTTTAGAATATTCCATTACTGCTCACAACGGCTGCAACATAGCTCCACATGGGATTTTGCTTTCTGAATCAGTTTTATGCATCTCTTCCCACCAAGCATGGCTTACATATGTGCACAGAAGGCACATCCAGATTACCCATTGTGAGCTGTCCCCTATTTAAGTGTCACCAGTAAAATTAACTGTTGGTTGCAAACCTACTAAAATGAACTCAGAAATCACTTCTTGCTGAATGAGCTGCTCCCATAGTATCTGAATGGTCTAAGTGACAACACCAAATATAAATCTGTGTGAATGAAGCAATCATGAAAAAAGGAAACAATCAAAGCAATCCTTAATTTTAAGGATGTCTTCATAAGTCATAGTTTTTGAAACCTTAATGGAATAAATCTCACTTAAGGGGAATCACTTCTGAAACAGAAGTGCACTCTTTATGTTAAATATAGTTGAGTAAGGAATTGATTTACTTTATTTAAAAAAAACTATACAGCCACCTAATTCACACATGAGTGATTCTGGGCAGCTTACAAATTTTAAAAATTCCACCATATAATTTATAAAAACCCATTAAAAAAACCACCGCATAGAAATGTTGCTATATCACATACAAATGCAGGCATTCAAATGTATCCACAAATACAAAATATATACATGCCTGTATATGGTAAGTACATCTTCAAGCAAGTATTTCTTTAAAGGCACAATCTGTCCTTCTCTTCTTGAGAATTTAAAATAGCTAAGCAGACCGAAATCACATTTAAAATAATAATCAGCAATATAGACATATTAAATGTAGGCACAGACCAATATTTGCACACCATTGATGTAAGATGCTTTTTTTGAAATAACACATGTGTGCCCTGTCCAAATTCCCACTGTTTTAAAACTGTTAATTCCCATCAGTCTGCTATAGCTAGAAGGTACCAAGAAGGGCTTAAATGTTTTTGTTCTGAACTGTTTGTTCATCTTGATTCTTTGTATCTTCCCTGGGATAACAAAACAGAATGCAATGTTTTCAAAACACCCACACACTTTACACAAACGTTTTGTTGAAAGGATCACCAGGCACTGATACACAAAATACTTGCACTGTATTACTTTGTTGCTCCTCTTTAAAATAAAACCACCTCTTCTATTATGAGCAGAAAACAATGCTTAAAAAAAAAGTATGACAACACTTCATGCCAAAACTTTAGGCTCTCTTTCGGAAAAGATAAGAATTCAACTCAAACATGCAGAGGAAAGGCACCGCCAGCAACATTCCTCAGCCTGGGAATTGTGATGTTTGCTTTCGCCCACCTGTTCTTTTTTTTTTTTGTAACCACAGGCTGCTTTGAGCTGGCTGCCTTACGGAGGATGAACCTCCTTTAGAGATAAATTTTTAAAAAATCCAGAAAGCTTCACTGGCACAATCACACACATGGATCAGATGTGAGCTGGGGTCCCAGAAAACGGCTGCCCTTTAACGGCGTGCGATTACCATCCCCATCATCCTCTCTTCTCCATCCCCTGGGAGCAGTCGCCCATCTCCTTTGCAAGGGGCGCCAGGTTGCAGGAGGAGACCAGGCAACGCCGCGGCTGGACCGGGGATGCTGCCGCGCATCCTTGAGTTGGCCTCCCCCCCCCCTGCGGGGGGCTGTTCCTGCCCAGGAGCCACCCTCCCTCCGCCGCCGCCTCCTCTCACCGATGCCAGCTCGGCCAGACGGTCTCTCATCCTGGCGGGACCCCTCCAGCCGGTTCTTCCCGAGCGTTTCTCCCGTCTCTTGCCCACCGCAGGCGGCTCCCGGCGCCAGGAGACTCCAGCCGCGGCACCGAGCGGCCGCCGCCTCCTCCCCGCTCTCCGATGCCAGGGCAACCACTGCCCGGCCGCCGCCCACTGCGCAGGCGCAGGCGTTGCCTCCCGTTATAAAGCCGAAGAATCGAGCAGGCAGAGGGCCAAGGCGGAGGTGTGGTCGCTTACTGTAGAAGGGCGGAGCTATGCAAATATAGCGTCCAGTCAGGCGAACAGGGAGGGACGAGGAAGCTCGTATTAAAATCCTTGCCGTAATATTATGGAGAAGCTTTTGGGGATCAAGGGAGGGGGCGTGGCCGCACACAATAGAAGGGCGGAGCTATGTAAATTTGTCATATGTCTAGGCAAAAAGGAGAGGCGAGGGGCTATTAATATACCTTATATTAATATTATATTAATACTATTATATATTAATCTATATTAGAGAGGCTTTTTATTTTAAATTGACCATTACACATTTAAAAACTTCTAATGCTCATGTTGCCACCTGGGTGTGTAATTTTGTGAGCACTTGGTTAGGTTTCCCCACCTGGGCATTTTTTAAAACTTCCTTCTCTATCTTTTTATTCAAAAGGGAGGAAGGAATGGGCTACATGCGTTCTTTTAAAACAGTCAGCTACTATTTTGCATTTTGGACTGGCCAATAGCCAGTAAACTATGAAAAACAAATAACTTTATTGTGATGCTGCCTGCTGTTTCTTTGTTTTTTTAAAAAAAGCACTTTTTCTTGGATTACTTTTATTTGAGGGTCTTTACTTCTTTTGTAAAGAAGGTGTAAAAAAAATTATTTCTACTACCATTCTTACTGCTACGACTAATAAAAATCATTAATTGGTTTAAGTTTACTTTCTTGATTTTGCAGTTTGCAGAATAGCCGAAGCTTTCTGCGTTGTTGTTCAGTCACTCAGTGGGGTCTGACTCAGCAGGGTCCCACCCCGTGGGCCGCAGCGTGCCAGGCCTCCCTGTCCCTTCCCAGAACACAAACAAAGAACCAACCAAATGAACAAACATATTAAAAAAGTAGCTAAATTAAAACAACTTTGGTTCAATTTTACTTTGAAGTAAAACACTCTGATTTTGGAAAATTCACAAGCAGTCTACAAGTTGTTTAAGAGAGAATTTCCTAGCAGGAATTGACTGCTTGACGCTGACATATGTTATGCCATTCTTCTAAACCAGTGTTTTTCAATTTTGACCATTTTAAGAGGTTTGGACTTCAACTCCCAGAATTCCCCAGCCAGTGTATTTCCTTCCTAGCCTAAATAAACCATGCTTCACTGCACTGTGGGCATTCAGCACGTCTAATCCAGGGAACCTGACAGAAATCGCTGAGGGACCCCCACAACATCTTCCTGCAGCTAAATCCTGGTAAAGGTGGCTGGGAATTGTAATTCAACGATACCTGTTGAGTCCTCAACTTCTTAATTGGGGATTAATTATCACTGCAGTCACAGAATTGCATGAATGGGAGGAAACACCACCCAAGTCCACATGCAGGGCCCGTTCCCGCGCTTGGCCATGCCGCACTACATAGTCCATCTTCCCCAGCCTGGAGAAGGAAAGTTAGCCTAATTTTGCAGTTGGGGAACTTTGCAGCAAGAAGTACCTTGCTGGTGTGGATGGCTCTTCTGCAGCGTCTGTTGCATTGCCTTTTTTTTAACCTCTTTTTTGTAAAATATTTGAAATTTCCTTTCGGTTTTTATAATTTTTATGCCTGGAGCACGCGGGGAGGGGGAGGAAAAGTGAGGGGACGAAAAGTGAGGGGGAAGAGCGCTCCCTTTTCCCGCCAGAACGTCCGCGTGGCGCAGGCGCACCCCACCGCGGGGGCGGGGTTACCCAAGAAGGCGCGCGCGCTCTTTCGAGAAAGGTGGGGTGGGGCAGCGAGGGAGAGGAAAGAGCGAGCGGAGAAAAGAGCGCAGTTCCAAGGCAGGCGACTGCGCAGGCGTAGTCCCTCCGCAGCCATGTGACTCCCCGCTCCTCCTCCCTCTTTCTCCTTCCATCCCGGCGACGTAAGTACGCACGCACGCTTCCCCGCGCGGCTACGTGACCGCCGTGCGCGCTCCCCGCCCTCGGCTGCTGCTGCTGCTGCTGCTGCTGCGGCTGCTTCTTTCAGGGAGATTTGAACGAGCGCGCTTCCGCCATCTTCCCTCAGCCTGTCCGCTCCCCTCAACAGCAGCCGCCGTCGCCAGAGAAGGAGGAGGCGGAGAAGAAAGGCCGCGAACAAGGCGCCCCGAGACGGTAACGTGCGCAGGACGAGAGAAGGAGCAAGGCCCAGCCGGCGGAGAGGCGGGAGGCCGCGGCGAGGAGGGAAGAGAAGGGAGGCCTCGGCCGGGCTCGCCCTCCTCGCAGCGACGGGAGGGCCGCCGCACTACCTCCTTCCCACCCAGCCCAGAAAGGGCGGGAAAGGTCTTCCGGATGACCCCCTGCCACGAGGAAAGAGGGGAGGGGGCTGTGAGGTGCGCGGGGGGGGCGGTTGATGGGAGACCGTTGGCGGCGGCGGCAGGGGGGGCGGTGCGGGTGTGTGCGCATGCGAGGATGGGGCGCGAGGGCG
>JANHZU010008654.1:107765-134523 GCA_032468055.1 Acrochordus granulatus | reverse complement strand
GCCCGGGGGGGCGGGGCGGGTGTGGGCGCATGCGCGGATGGGGAGCGAGGGCGGGGGTGCATAACGCAGCCCTTCCTTCCTTCCTTCCTTCCTTCCGTTTCTTCAGAGATGGGTAAAATGGGGGGGGATGCTGGGGAAAAATAGGGGGCGACCTTCTGGGGCGGGGGAAGGCTCCCTGTTTTTTTTCTCTAAAATGAGATGCCAGGAAAGTGGAGGGCACTTTTCTGTCGGAGGTGTCTTCTGCCCTCTCCAAATTTTTCTTTAAAGGGGATGCCTAGAAAAGTGGGAGGGGCCCCCCTTTGTTTAGAGGACTGGCTCTTCTGCCCCCTCCCCCAACTTTTGCCTTTAGGGTGGATACCAGGAAAGGGGAGGGGGGCAGAAGAGGGTCTTTGGGGGTCTCTTTTCTGCTCCCCAGGCTTTTTCTTTAGGGGAGATGCCTGGAAAGGTGGGAGGAGGTGCCCTTCGTGGGAGTCTCTGTTTTGCTCCCCCTAGACTTTTTCTTTAAGAGAGGTTCCCAAGAAAGGGGGAAGGGAGCTCCCTTCTTTACGGGGATTCTCTTTTCTCCCCCCAGACTTTTGCCTTTAGGGGAAAGATGCCTGGAAAGGTGGGAGGGGGCTTCCTTGTTTGGAGTATCTCTCTTCTCCCACCCCAGACTTTTTTGTATAAGGGGATGCCAAGAAAGAAAGATGGGGGTGGGCCCTCTTTAGGCAATATCTGTCTTCTGCTCCTCCAGACATTTCCTTTTAGGGGGGATGCCTGGAAAGGTGGGAGGGGGGACTTTCCCCTCCCTATTTTAACTCTCTTCCCAGCCTTCCCCTGCCTGTGTATTCCTTAAAGAGAGCTGGAGCCCGCTTTCCCTTGCCCCCGCATCCTCCTGCTTGCCTTTCCCCTCCTCTGCCTTCCTTATCCACTCCCTTTTAAATTTGTTTTTCACCATCTCAGTTCTGCTGAGCCATGCCTGTAGGCTGTGTTTGTTTGTGTTGTCTGTAGAATGTGGTTGTGTGTGTGTTGTTTTTGTAAGAGCTGGAAGGTGGGGGGCACAGACTCCAGCCCCTGCGCCTGCCGCCATTTACTGCTTCCTTCTCGACCCGGATGGAGAGCTGAGCCAGCCAGCCACGCGCCTTGAGGCAGCCTGGGGCACACGATCTGCAGTGTTGCCTCTGCTCATGCGTTGCTCTTCTCCACAGACGCAGCATGGCCGCCCCACAAGGAGAACCCCAAGTGCAGTTTAAGGTACTGCAGAAGCCTTCTTTTCATCCTTTGTAATAACTTTGTCCTGAAGGATACCAGCACAGCAAGCTGGGCCTCCAAGCTTTCTTTGTTGGTTTGCAAATCCACAGGAATGTTTTTTGGCTTGAGGACTTTACCGCACCAGGCTACTTTTTGGGCTGACTGTAAATTTTTGGGATTTTTTTTCTTCAAAGAAATGCCTGTTCTTGATGGAAAGTAAATTTATTTTAAATTTGTTGAGGGCTGACAGTGTGTGTTGAGAAATTTGGTATGATTTCTTGGAAGGCAGATCTACAAATTAAATCTGATACCCAAATAAGCATGTGGCCTAAAATATCTGCCTGTTTTCTTAGTATGCATTATTTGTATTGATAGAGTTTCTTTCAATGTATTCCTGTTGGTAGAGAAAAGGTGGTGTTTTAGCTAAACTGGTAAAGGGTTTTTTAAATATATATTGTATTGAATTTGTAAATAGGAAATACAACCTGTATTGATTTTATTAATGTCAAAAAAGAAAATTGTTTCTTTAAATAGTTGCTATTTCTATTATATTCCAAATAGTTGGGTGATTTTAACTGTAAAATTGTGCAACTTCCTTCCAATACATAGACATAATTGGTTGTGAGTTTCCTAGCCATTTTGAGTAATTTCAAATAAATGGAAACCAGGGCTTAGATAAAGCAAAGCTAATGATTTCTATATTGTTTTTCTTAGATTTTTCTTAAATTGATACATTAATTTGCCAATACAAGATGGAAAAATAAATATATGATACATGAATTAGCTACTTTTGTTTCAAGAAACATTTGTCAGCTAGGTCATTCCCACAACCCGAATTACTTGCAAAAAAAAGATCTATTATATTTTTGAATTGGTTATATTTTTATGATAAATGCTTCATTTGAAATAAGGCTGTAGGTTTTGGATGAAATAGTGCAAGTAAATAATTTGTAAGTTCATCTGGTAAACTGCATTCTGCGAGTTACTATCGTAATCAATTTCATGCCTGCGAAGATTTAAATCTAGCTTTCTGCAGAGCTACTTCTGTTGTATAACAATTACAACATACTGGCTGGGTATTATTTCTGTTTTGTAAGACTGATAAGTGATAGGAAAAAATGTCAGTATAAGATGCAATTTTCTTAAAAGTATTTTTTTTTATCTTTTTTAAGCTTGTTTTGGTTGGTGATGGTGGTACTGGTAAAACAACATTTGTGAAACGCCACTTGACTGGTGAATTTGAGAAGAAGTATGTAGGTATGTAAACTGTCTTAAGTCATGTAAGCACACTAAAATGATTTCAATAATTCAAAATTATATACTATTATTATTAGAGGAACTGATCTAATCTGTGACTAGAGTGTAAAATGTTAGATATCTGGGCATAATTTTATAGTTTGTATATTTCTAAGTGGCTAGAATGTTAAACACTATACAGTTTGAGCTGAAAAGGCATCTGATCCATAATTAGCTTTTTCATTTCTCCCAGTTGATCAAGTATTTGAGTTAGTAAAGAGAGAAAAAAGGGGCAAACTGCTAGAAAAAAAATCTTAAAAGTGAAAATAGATAACTTAAGAAAAGTTGCTTCTTAATAATTTGTAAATAAGATGCAGAAATGCCCAATCTGGACAGATCTGAAACATGCTGCTAGCTTGCTTCATACGTTCTCTTTGAAATCATAAAAACCTTTGTGTGCTAAATATGTATACCAAGTGATACTGTATTTTGTTCTAGCTACTCTGGGAGTTGAAGTTCATCCTCTGGTGTTCCACACTAACAGAGGTCCTATTAAATTTAATGTATGGGACACAGCTGGTCAAGAAAAGTTTGGAGGTCTGCGAGATGGTTATTATATTCAAGGTAAGTTATCTGAACAAATATTTCTATTTGTTAATAAAAAACTGTTTACTTTTCCACAGTCTTGAAACATCAGTAATTCAAGTGTTCCCATTTTTGTTTTCCAGCAGGATTTTAGAATCATGTCTGCATTATATTTATGTTAAAAGATGATAGTAATTCAAGATCCTTATAGATTTATTTCCCGTAAACATGATACATTTTGAAACTTGAGGTGAAACTGTATATCGAAATGCATCTGCCTCAAAGTTAGGACACTGTTGAAATAATGCAAAAGTCTGTGACTCTGTATATAATAGCTTTAATATTACAATTATAAATGGCATTACTTCTGTCCCAATGACTAATAGTCTACATTTGTTTAACTTCTAGCTCAGTGTGCCATCATAATGTTTGATGTAACATCAAGGGTTACATACAAGAACGTGCCCAACTGGCATAGAGATCTGGTACGAGTTTGTGAGAACATCCCCATAGTTTTGTGTGGCAACAAAGTGGATATCAAGGACAGGAAAGTCAAAGCAAAGTCCATTGTTTTCCACAGGAAGAAGAACCTGCAGGTAAGAACACGGATTTTCTTTTAGCCAGAAATGATTATTTCAAGTGGAAGGTCCACATAACCAAGTTTGCCTCTTTTTCTATCCGGCTTTAATTGCTGTCTATAGTTTAGGGTTTTAATCCAACAAAAAATGTTTATCAGGTGCATCATGGGGGATGGAGTTCTCTTGCCTGTTTATAAGTTACTTGGTTTGCATGTAAGATATCAGGTTGAAGCAAAATAGTGGTAACCATATTTGATTCAGTCGGTAAAGCAGCTTTTCTTTTGAATCAGCTCACTCTGAACTCATAGTTCCAACAAAAGTAGGCACTTTCCTTCTTGTGCTTTGTCAAACAAGTGAAGTCCAGCTCTGCAGAAAGTGAACAGAAAGCGCTTGGTGGAAGTAAGAAAGTTGCCTGCAGATAACAGATGCCTGCATCTCTATTAACTCAAATTCCTCTCTGTAATCCTTTGTTTTATTTAGTACTATGACATTTCAGCCAAGAGTAACTACAACTTCGAGAAGCCCTTCCTGTGGCTGGCGAGAAAGCTCATTGGCGATCCCAACTTGGAATTTGTTGCCATGCCTGCCCTTGCACCCCCAGAGGTGGTTATGGATCCAGCATTGGCAGCACAGTATGAGCAAGATTTACAGGTAACCCTCTTGAGAAGATGTGGCTGCCTTCCTGCGACTCAGCTTTTCAGTGAGGCTGATCCTTTCTCTTCCTGCCTTCCAGATTGCTCAAACCACTGCACTGCCAGATGAAGATGATGACCTGTGAGAGAGCAAAGCTGGAGCCCAGCGTCAGAAGTCTAGTTTTATAGGCAACTGTCCTGTGATGTCGGTGGTGCAGCGTGTTTGCCACTTTATTATTCTAGCTGACCAGAACATGTGCTTTAATCCTTGGGATGCTGAAAGAGAGAATGGGGTTTGGAGTGAATGCGGCAATTAAAATAAAAATTCCTTCATTTTGGACCTGCATATTTAGCTGTTTTGGACTGCAATTTACTCCACATTTGAGTTACAAATCTGACTGTGGCAGTCTCATCACAGTATTCAGTGGTAAATCTTGTTTGTTACTGTCATTCCCATTCCTTTTTGTTTAGATCATAATAAAGTTGTATTTCAAATATCCAAGCAAGTGACTCCTTTTGAGAGTAATTATTTGGACCAAAATAGGAGGTAAAAAAAAAAATCTCTTTCGAATAGAGTTCTCCAAATAAGTAGTAACCAAAGCTTATACTCCAGAAAAAGCTTGGCATCTGAATTTAAGCTAGTTCTTTGGCATAAATGAATTTGCTATCCTAAGTCTCATTTTGGCTTAACCTAATAATTGCAATGGGTAGATTAAAAGTATGCAATAGTTAACGTGCCTCTCTCTGTGTTTTTAGAGTTGAGGCAAATCGTTCAATAGATTCCAATAAATGATGAAAAGTGCTACTTCAGTCAGATTAACTTTTGAAAAGTGTCTCTGAACATGCTTTCTATCTTGATGACTGTCTGCAACTGTAACATAAGCCTCACTGACATGCTGCTGATTGTCAATGGCTACTTTAAGCGGGGTATGTTTCTTTAAGGCTGGTGTGATTAATTTCTGAAGTCTTTGTATGTTCTCATTAATCCAGGTCATGATTCATAGCAAAATTACAAAAAAAAAACTTTCTCAAAAACAGCAGCAGCAGCAACTGAACTTTTATTGTTAGATGTAATTGTAAACATTTCATCTCCTATCCAGGAGATTTTCTCAATCCATCTGGAAATGGAAGAGGTGGCAAGAAGATATATGTTTCTCAAAAAGGCAGGATACAGAGCACAAGCCAGAGAAAGATCTCACTTAACAAGCTAAACAGTGACAGTGCTAAGCGATAAAAATTTTAGAGGCCAGTTTTGCCTTTTAAGGATCAGCACAATAACACATCGGAGGAGGCTGAAGGTTTTTGTGCAGATGAGTTAAAGCTACAGTGTAAACAGAAGGCAATTGAAATCTAATCCCCCCCTTAGGGGGAGGATTTCTGAAACCTCTAAAGTCAGCCCCCAATATCTTCCGTCCTGGAAGGGGAGGATAACATCTGGCAACGTTACAGCCTTGTGAGACTCCCATAGAGCAGCCAGAAGCCCTAGAAATACATTCAGAGCTTCGTAGCATCTCATGTGATGATTTCTTTTGAATTATTTTAAAAAGCTGAGTGCCAAGGAAGCGCCCACGAGTAGTCAGTGCTGGGGGAAGAGCCCAGATGTGCAGCATTGTGAGCTTAATGTGATTGTCTTCTTTCCAAAGTTACAGTTAGCAGAGGATTAAACCGATCAGCTAGGGCCTCTTCTACATCATCTCAGGCAAGAAAGGGGAACATTTGTTGGCCAGCAATGCATCTAATATTTTTGCAGGATGCAGGGGTTGCAACTACGTAGGTTGATGATGCAAAGCTATGTGGCGCAGCCACACGCGATCTGCTTGGTCTGTTTCCTGCTGAGCAATGGCAGAAAAAAACCACCTGGGTTTATGGTCAAGGCAGGCGTTGCAGACTGCAAATAGAGTTTTGGAACCACACACCTCTCAAAAGGGCATCGAGCTTCAGCTGGGTAGGAGTGCCTATAAATAATGCCCCAGTTGCCTTAAATGGCCGTTAATTGGGATTTTGGCTGAAAAAGCGGCAAATCTGAATCGAACTAAGGCAGGAGAAAGCGAGGTTGACTAGCTTCTAATCCATCTCACTTTTGGCTTACCCACAACAATAAAGAGAAGGGAGCCGGGCCAGTGTGTCCTATGTTCAGATGCTGCACGCAGCAGGACCCCAGGCTGATAATGGCATGGCCCGGCTTGAACCTTCACGTTAAGCCTCCCCAAGCTGGTGCCGTTTAGGGAATTTGAATCTTACTCCAGGAAATAAAAGACCTGACCGAGACAAGGTTTTAGCTGCATCTCTAGCGCGTGCTTGCTCTTCCTCCTGATCCATTAGTTGCCTGAAATGCTGTTCTTGGCAAAGCAGCAGGATATAAATTATTAGTTGTTGGAAAATATAAACATGGCCAAAAAACAAACTCCAGTGTGGGAAAATGGCTGCCTGTGTCTCAACCAGGGGAAGATTTTCAGAAAAAAATGTTACCGTTCCACTAGCGAAGCAAAGGGGAAGCGTTGCGCGTACTTCCATAGAAAACAAGTGCTCCCCTCTTCATCAAACTCCCATTTGCAGTGGCTTGTGATTTAGGGGGGCTGAAACTACTGTCGCCCCAGATACTTAGCTGCTCACTCATAAAATTGGTCCTAACTCAGAAACCGCAGATTTTCAGGTAAACGCTGGATGTGTTTTTAAAGGGGAGTGAAATTTTGAGTTAAAAAAGGGACCCTCCTTCTGTTCTTCCCAAGAGAGGCAAGAAGGTGTTTTGTTTATTTTGGGCTGCTCTTCGATCCAGCTTCTAATTTGCGAGGTGGCTCACAGCGGTGCTGTCAGTTAAATGCACAACATTACTGGAACAAGGAGGGCAGAATAACATGATTTACTTACTTAGAAGTTCTAAATTACTCGAATGGCTCCAGGCAGCTTAAGACCCAAAAAAATATCTTTCAATAAAACAAGCCAGAATAGCATGAAAAGGCCTTGGAAAGTAAATCTGTTTTCAGTCCTAAACTGCAATAAGAAAACTTGCTTCTGGTCATAATAATTTGTTCCAAAACATAGATCCCGCCAAGGAGAAGACTGCAAGAGACACTGATGTCCCAGAGATCCATGTCTGCGTCTCGAAACTTCCTCCGGTGATAAAGAATGGAAGGGATTGCATGAAATCTATGTATTTTTTTTCTCAAAATACTCTCAGAGATCCTTTTGTTTAAGACCCATGGACCACTGTGCCCACACTGATGTCTAAACCAGTGTTTTTCAATCCTGGCGACTGAGATGGATGGACTTCAACTCCCAGAATTCCCCAGCCAGCATGCTTCTAATCCTAGTTAATTCTAAACCAGCATGCTGGTTGGGGAAATCCTGGGAGTTGAAGCCCACCCAACTTCAAATTGCCAAGGTTGAGAAAGACTGGTTTGAACTGTCTTCTGGGACTGTTCCACAGACAGACAGAAATCACCAGTGCCAGATCTTTTGTCTGGGTAAAAATAAATCTGAATCCAGGGGGCTTCCAAGTTCTGAAGTCTGCTCTCCAACATCTCTAAAGTTCCCTCTAGACAGCCTTCAGCTAATCAAATATTTAAATCCGGAGTCTAACGTCGGAGTCATCATTTTCCTCACTGGTGACTCAGCTTCTCAACCATTTTCCCTTGGGCTTCTCGGCTCCTGATTTTTTACGTCATGCTACTGGAAGTGGAACCATGCTTCATGAGCTAAGGGATGCTGCACGTCTCCTTGAAACATCTCCTTGGGTTAACCATAGAAGTCAGTCATTTTTGTCTTTTGCTCCACCTGCATTACGGTGGAACAACTAGCAGACAAGGACGAGTGGCTTTCTTTGTTGTTCGGTCACTACGTCGTGTCCAACTCTTTGCGACCCCAGGGACCGCAGCATGCTAGGCCTCCCTGTCCTTCACTGCCTCCTGGAGTCCACCCAAATCCATGCCCACTGCCCCGATGATGCTATCTAACCATCTCATCCTCTGCTGTCCTCTTCTCCTTTGGCCTTCAATCTTCCCCAGCATCAGGGTCTTCTCCAAGGAGTCCTCTCTTCTCATTAGGTGGCCACAGTATTTGAGCTTTCAGCTTCAGTCTCTGTCCCTCCAATGAGCAATCAGGGTTGATTTCCTGTAGGATTGACTGGTTTGATCTTGCAGTCCAAGGGACCCTCAGTAGTCTTCTCCAGCACCACAATTGGAAGGCATCAGTTCTTCGATGCTCATCTTTCCTTATGGTCCGGCTCTCACAGCCATACATGACTCCTGGGAAAACCATAGCCTTGACTATGCGGACCTTTGTCAGCAAGGGGATGTCTCTGCTTTTTAATGTGCTGCCTAGATTTGCCTAGGTAGGCCCAGTCTACCTTTCACAAATATTGTGGAGACCACAGGGTGGTGCTCTGCTTCCATTCAAGCATCACACTTTCTGTTGCAACATAGCTTCTTTTAGCTGGCTGGAGTAACTATCCTGTGCCACAGCAAGTAGCTGGTAATGCTCACCCCTGCGCATGTTCTCCCTTCTACTCTTCACGTCTTAAATACATTTCTCTCTCTTCAGACTGCTTCGCCAAAAGCATTTCTCCCCCTCCCCTCCCAGTCTAATTTATGCATCAAGGTAACATTTCCTGCATCCAACAACTGCTTTTTATAGCCTGCATATGTTTGCATCTACTGACTGGTGCGATGCTTTGACCAACGGGACAACAGTTTCATTCATCTTCAGTTTTCCACTCTGCAATCTCTCTTTCCCTCATGCTCCAGGGCAGGATTTACTCAGTACCTTGGTTTAATAAGCCACATCTGGCTCATATTAATCCTAGCTGGCAGACCATGGTGACTCTATTCACACAACCGGGGAGGTCAGGTGTTGAACCTGGGCAAAAAAAATGGCAATCTCTTCCTGTGTGAAAGGCATGCAAGCAGCTGTTTCCTCCCCAAACTACTTTGGACAATTGACTTATTTCAATTTTCTGAACAAATTTGACAGCAAGTTTGCTTCACTTCCAACAGGATCAATACTGACCGATCTGAGTTTGCTCTTCGAGGACCTTAAAAGTAAATTTGGACCTCAGAATAGCTATCTACCGATCCAAGGATGCGTTGATATATTTGACTTAAGCCGTAGGGTGGTTTGTTCACTTTGGGGCTCAGAGGAACTAAACCATCAAGCCCAAAATGTTAAAACTGATGGGGAACATTAAATCAAAGCATCCAGTTAATTCAGATTCTTCTTAATGAATGTATCAGCAATTCGCATTGATTAATTATTAAAAACACCAATGGCAGTTATGCTTATCGTAGAGCAGCATTCCAGTGGATGTTTCTGCTTGTCATATAATAACCACACCCAACAGCTTTCCTTTAACACTTGATTTGTGAAAAAGGGGTATGCCAAAAATAAAACAGAGAACCCCCACAAGGCTTTTAGGACTAACACGGCTAGCCACTCGAGTCCCCAATTCCATTCTCCCATCAGATCCAGAACTTGGGGAATTGAGGACAATGCAAAAATTGGATCTGCCTTGCAATGAACAGGCTGCCCGCCAGCTAAGAATGAGTGGACTCAGTTGTGTGTGATTGCATTTAATAACAATAAAAAAGAGCTTGATTGGAAGCACGGAAGCTAACAGAAGAAAAATAACAGAGAAAAAAGAAGGGACGCAGCAATACTGGTGACAAGGGTGCATTAAAAGATAGAATATCTCTCAGCCTTGCCATCCAGTTGACCTCTAGGTGCCTTGAATTATCAAACCCCATTTACTGGATTGGTTGGAGATAATTGGAGTTGTTCCGAGCTTTCAGGAGCATTTTCAATTTTGTTGTGAAATTTGGCTCTGCCTGCTCATCTGCAAATGTGCCTTCAATGGTCTCACTTGCTTAAGACCAAACCCTGTTATGCAGAAACAATGATCCATTTTAATTAGGTATTGCTCCTAATGGAGCTAGCTTGTTACATTTGATGGTAGCTTAGCAGATCTGAATAATGGCAGGAATGTTGCCTTCCTCCTCTTGCTGATGAACACAATTTTTGTTAAGAGGCCCAGGGTGTCCCATCACATTAGCTTTGCTCCCTGTAATTCTCGGGGTGGGGGGGCATTGCCTTAAACATGGGAGACCTCAATTGCCAAAAAGTAGGGTGGAGAGAATCGGCACAAGCTATAAAGATGGCTGTATGTACACCCTTAGCGATGTAGGTTTATTCTTTCACATCTCAGCAGAGTGAGCCCGAAATGCTAAGCGAATGAAGTTTTAAGAAAGGCTCTGGACTGCCAAGGCACTGAAAAGAAAACAATAAACTCATTTACCCAACCTTCAGCTGAAATCAAATGTGCCAGCTAAATAAGTTTGCAAAACAGCGTTTTTCCCGAAGAGGGACAAAAATGGTGGGGTTAGGAGGAGAGACCTTATTTAGGGTTTCTGTGTAGAGGAAAACGGTTTTCTTTAAGAGCGAAAGGAAACATCTCTCTTATTCCCACCAGAAATCTGATTCTGCCTTGAATCCCCTTGACCATTCCTTCGAACGCTTCGATGCCGGAGAGGCCAAGTTGCCTTTCGGCGGACTAGAAACTGGAAACTTGGATTGCGTCTTCAGCATGTCGCTGAAACGGACGTGGATGTGTCTTCCAACAACTTTCACTCAACATGACAGGATTTGTGTGTCATCGTCCATAGGCATGGGGTGGCATTTTACAGGGTTGCCAGTACTGCTTGTTGCTATTTTCATGGTAGTGTGATGGAAAAAGGAATTTGCAGAAATAAGTCGAGTGTAGTGGTGGTATGCATACCCTACAAGTCAAAACCCCCAATCCTGGTCCAGTTTTTGGTACCTCCATGTATCTTCAAAAGGTGATGATGTAATGTGATGTGAACAGAAAGGAGAATGGCAATGGCGGGTTCTAGAAGGAGCTAAGTCCCAACCCAACAAACATTGTTTGTTTCCTGTGTTTCTGTTCTTGGAAATAAGCAGGAAACTGTGTGCATCTTGACTGTCCATTTCCCACTGAATTTTAGCAGGGCAATGCCAAAGTTTTTAGATGTTACTAAGCTGAGTTTCATAAACCTCAAGTGATCCATGATTGCTCATTCCTGCTCTACGGTTCTTTTGAACTTTTGGCAGATCATCCCAAAGGACTTTTGAAATCAGCCTTGGCTTTTGCCCAACGAACATGAACTAACCCCTTTCATGTACTCATAGAATGAAAAGGTTTGCAGGATCTTGGAATTCATTTCATGAAGTATTTTTCAAACTTGGCAACTTTAAGACGGGTGGAGTTCAACAGTATAAAGCCACCGTAGTAACAGAAGGCTGTGCAAACCATGACTCATTGTAGGAATTTACTCCTGTAATTTTATTTTATTTTTATTTTGCATGATCCTCAATTCAGAATCAGCCGGTGGGGTTAATAGATTTATTTCCCGTTTATTTCCATCTTCTCATGGAATATTTTTACAGGCTGTTCCCGATCCTTGATTTATGTCTTCAAATCTGAGCTGTGAAGCTGAATTTGTTATGCCACTTGCTGGATTTTTCTCTTTAGCACAATTATTTTCCACGTTGTTCTTTTCATCTTAGAGGGCATCAGGGCAATGGAATTGCAAGGGAACGGAACGCAAAGCCATCAGCGCGAGCATTGTGGGCTGGGGTTCTGCAGTGGAAAATGCTTTTCTGATTATAAACATCTGAGGTTGCCATTGTGTGATAACTACCACAATCAAAACTTCAAGTGATGCTGGCTTTGGGGCAAATACATTTCAGACTGGGGAAGAAAAGAAGCAGATAATTTAGACCCAATTATTTTATTAGCGTTGGCATCTTTCTTTGTAGGCTGCGCACTCCTAAACCATGGGCCCGTGGGTCAGAACTTAAACCTTCCTCCATGAATGTCAGAATTAACGCAGAAGCTTGTTCTCTTTGCTGTGCATCTTCCAACTGGCCAGATTAATCTGTTGGCTTGTTTTGGGGTCTTTTGGTGTCTTCAAGTCAGTCTTGGATTCCTGGCCATTGCCTGGACAACACCCTACAGTTTTCTACGCAAGGGTTTTTGGAAGAGGTTTGCCCCTCGTTCTACCTAGGGCTGAAAGAGAGTGACTATTTTTGCTCACCCGGCTGTGTTCACGCCTCGGTAGGACTAGAACTCACAGTCTCCCAGTTTCTAGCCTGGTGCCTTAACCCCATCCCAAACTGGGTCTAGTTTACTCCATTCAGCAAATTATTAGGAGAGAGAAGGACTGGCCCAAGGTTACCCAGATGGATTCTTGCCCAAGACCGGATGAGAACTCAGGGTCTCCAGCTTGCTGCTTTAACCACTACACCGAACAGGCTCACTCGTCCAGATTTGTTAGCCTTAAAGTGGTTCATGCGCAGAGCACTGCTTTCTGGGATCTGCCTCTCCATCTGGAAGCTACCTGTCCTTACCGAAAAACCCTCCAAGGTTCTGAACTTCGTTGCCAAAGATTTCACATTAAATATCAGGATTAACCAGGACGCAAGGGTAACACTCTCCTCCGGAGAACTCCGAGGAGGGTGATTTCTGCTCACCGTCGATCATCGCTGCACCGTCTCCCAGCTTCGCAACTTGCAGTTTCTGCTTGCTTCTGGGTCCCCGTTAGATGTCCTCTCCGGACGGACCGTGAAAGCAGAGTAAATCCTCTGTTTCCGTCTTGCTGCGGTTCGCCCCTCCTTTCGTGAACTGCACCTTCACGGTTCTGCCTGACGGTGGTGCACTTGAGCAACCAATGAAGCAGACGCGAGCTGGATTGTTTCCCACAGCTGGCAAAATCCATGCACAACATGCACACCTGCGCAATGCCTACGACGCCATCATCCTTGATGTCCTCTTGGTACAAACCAAGAAACTGGGGGTAATGCTGATTTTCAGCTAATTGGGATTCCTGGGCATTGAAATTTGCAGTGGTGCATTATTGGCATTCCAGTTAGCATTCCAATTAGTCCTCCACTTACACACATTAGTTTCATGATCATTTGAGGTTAGGACGATGCTGGAAAAAAAACAGTCCTTGCACTTAAGACCATCACAGCATCCTTGTGGTCATGCGATCAAAATTCAAGCGCTGGACAACCGGTTTGTATTTATGATGGTTGCACCATGCTGGGGTCATCTGATGGCCATTTGTGACCTACTCAGGAGGCTTCCGGCAAGCAGAGTCAATTGGAGGAAGCTAAATGCACTTAATGGCCATGTGATTATCTTAACGACTGCAGCAAAATGGTTGTGAAATGGGGAGCCACCACTTAATGACTTTGTTGCTCAGCAACAGAAGTTCCAGTCCCCATTGTGGTGCTAAGTCGAGGACTACCTGTACTGCCTTAAATCAAGCTCCTAGCTTTTGGCTTTGTGGTGGATTCATGGTGGATGTAAAATTCAGTTTCCTGTTCATCAATCCAACGTCAAAATGAATGTGCGTTTTCTCTCTGCTCAGCAGCCCTTGACATTCTTCTGAAATTTTAAGCTACAGATCTTCCATCAGCCTCAGGCTCTGATTGTCCCACTGCAGTCCCCAAAAACTGAAGGCCACCAAGCTGGTTCCCCCATGTCTCTGTGTATGTGTTTGTGTGTGTGTCTGCAGCCATTAACAAAATCTCAACATTATCCCAAGGGCAGAATTTGGAAGAAGCTGAGAACGAAGTTTTGGGATCAGTGGAGGATTTCCCTGTTCCATAGGAAGAGTTAGGAATGTTAGACCTGACACTAGACGCCTTCTGCCTTTGCTCCTGCATAAGCTTCTCTGGAATTTGATAATTAAATTCTATATGTGTGTGTGTGTCAGTTTTTTTAAAATGATAACTGAATTGAAACGCTTAAATACAATAAATGATAACGTAATGAAAAATGAGACTTAAAATAATGATAGCAGATGAGATTTTCCTTAAAAATGGTTCTGTAAAATGATTAAGATATGTGTGTGTGTGTCTGTGTATATATATGTATATGACATTTTAACAAATGCTGTTATTCTTTTAAAACCTTATTGTTTTAACAGTATACTTTTTAACTGTAAGTCACCCAGAGTGATTGAATGAGATGGGCTGCTATAGAAATGGAAAAAATAAAGAAATCAGCCTCAACAATCTTTGTTCTCCATCTCAAAGAAAACACACGTCCTCCGCTCTAAGTTACCGGTTTATAAAATCCTAAGTCTAGTTCTTGGTTCCTTCTCTCAGTGCCTTTGTGATTTTTTCTTCTTCTTCTTTTCTTTCCAAGCCTATCTTCCCATCTTCTAAATCTTTTTCTTTCTAACTGACTCTTGCTAGGACCCAGAAAAGGAAGCCACTTGTCGGTAATGCGATATAAATAGAGTATCCAAATGGGACAAAGTTTGAGAAGAAAGTATGACATCATTTTGATTTTCTCTCCACTCAGTTAGGACCGGGGTAGAGGTAGGTATCCCCGAGGCTGTCAGGTTTTGCTGAGAAGGAGCAACCTCGCGACCCGAAATCCTTCCCCCAAAAGAAGAAATATTTTAAAACTTTTACACTCCAGAGCAGCTCCTTTATTTTTGGTAAAGAAAGCTAAATTTTCATCTCCACCAATTGATATCCGATCGAATTGAAGACAAACCTGAAAAGTTGGAGAAAAGTTGCAGGAAAGAAGCTTTCATCTCTGCTCATCCCAAATTTCTTCATCTCCCCCCCCCCTCCTTCATTATTAACCATTCCTCCTCTCTCTTTTTTTTAATGGAATGTATTTATCAGCCACAAAAGGACTCCACCTTTTGAAACTTTAATTCTTGGACTTCAGGAAAGAGTTTTATTCCCCCCCTTCCTTCCCACAAAGCAATCCATGGAATGGGTTTGTTGAGCAAATGATATTTGAAAAGAAGACAAGGTGGTGATGGAGACCTGGTGATTTTCTTATTAATTATATTATGATTAGTATGATCTGAGATCTCATCGGAGCGTTGACTTTATTGCCTGCAACAAGAAAAGGTGTCATGGCCAGTTGGCTGGTGCAACTTTGTTATCTCTTTTTATGGATTTTATTTCAGGTAATGGTCTCAAAAACCAGTGTTTTTTTTAAAGTTTTTTTCTCTCTTCTTCTTTGGAAACTTTGCTGCTCTGTATCCTATTCACGTGTCTGTATATATTTTCAACACACAGGTTTACAGAACTCATACTTGGCTACAAAAACATCCTGGTAAGGAATCTTTGTTAACTTTGAAACTATGAAAGCTTTTTCTTCTTTTTACATTTGCTGCCAATCTGTCCTTGGTTAAGAAATGGCTTCTGCATCTCCCACAAAAGCATGTTTGGGTATATTGTTCAAGGACGTCAAATGCAACGAGGAACAGCATTTTGAAGGTGGTGTGGCTTGGAATGTCAATACGTGTTGGGGTCTCACCAAGCCAGAATTTTTCTACTTAGGATTTGAGAATCAGAGGAGGGGGAATGTTGGAGTTCTAAAGACAGCTTTCGAAACAGGACTGGGTCTAAAATAACAGTGCCATGCTGTGAGTTCGAGTCTCTCCTCAGATTCACATACTTCATTGGCCAAGCGTGGTTAGACACGCAAGGAGTTTGACTCCGGCACAGCAGCTCTCAGTATCCCTGCAAGACAACAGTAAATCAAATAATAACATAGACAAACTAAATTATGTATTCAACAGTACAGTGTGCATCCAAAGCATGCAGCCAGTAGAAAGGGAATATAGTAAGTGTAGAATTCGAGCCACAATCTATGGGCAAGTATGCATGCAACATAGACAGAACTTCTGAGTTAATTTAGAGTTCTTTGCGCTTGTGTCCTATCATGTTGCGTTCATTTGGATGTGGCACGGGGGGAAAAACGGTTGCTGTTTCTGCTTGTTTTGGTGTGCAATGCCCCTTGGCACTGTCCAGAGGTTCAAACTGATTACGTTGAGGATGTGAGGGGTCTGCAGATGTCTCCTCTGCCCTCCTCTTGACCCGCTTGACATACAGGTCCTCCATGGAGGGGAAGCTGGCTGCAGTTACTCTTTCTGCAGTCCTGGCTGTTCCTTGGTGTCCATCCCTGTCCTGCACGGTTGCTGCACCGAACCAGGCCATTGTAAATGCGCAAAGGAGAGACTCAGTGACTCCTCTGTCGAGCTGTATCAGCGGCTCTTGAGGCAGGTCGAACATCTTGAGACGGTGCAGGAAGCGCATCCGCTGTTGTGCCTTCTTCATAATGCTGCTGACCTGAGTTGTCCATTTCAAGTCTTGGGAGAGACTCAGCCGCAGTGGATAATGGGCAACCTTGCGGAGACCAAACACCGGCAGACTGACTTCCATGAGATACTCGTGACGCAAGAAACGTGAAGGAACCATTAATGCTCGTGAACCGAGCCTGGGATTAATTTGAAAACAGGAGTGGAGAACTTGTAGTTTTCCAGGTGCGGCGGTGTAATTTTCCACTTGCATTTCTGCCTCTCGCGGTATCCATCTTTTCTGCGTGGCTGGACTATCCTTGGCAAACCGTGTTATGAGGCTATTTTTAAATGTTGCATTCTGGATCCTGATGCCAAACGGTAAGGCATTCATTTCTGAATTCATTTTTTCTTTCCGGACGGAGTCAAAATGCTTTCTTTGGCTTGTCGCCTCCCTTTGATTTTAGACGAAAGGGAACGCGGGCTTATGAAACTGGCTTGCTATTGGGCCAACCCTCCCATTAGGAAAGGTGATCTCCTAACTTGGGGCATCAGCTGAGTCAGCGACCAGGAACACCGAAAGTTTTGATTAACCTGTCTGGCTTGTCCCCTCCGCACCAAATCCCCTAAACCAAGAGGGATTGCTCGTGCCTGATGAGAGTTTCCAGGAAGTTCGAAGCAGGCTGGGCTCCCTCGTCCAAAAGCTCTGCTTTCAATTCGAAGGTGAGGAGCTAATGGCTTGGCTGAAAGAAGATCTCAGTCTTCACTTCTTGTAGACACCACGAGCGACAGGGAGGGGGTTGGCTCGGCTCTACGGGGGGTGGGGGGGATCGTGGTTGGATTAACCGGGACCTGCAGATTTACAAGATGTCTGGAGCGTTTGGACGGCGCGCGTCCGCCGCACGATCCTCGGAGCTCCAAGTCTTACAACCTTGCAACTCGCTCGCACCGTCGTTTCTTCCCTCTTTTTTTTTCCAACGCCCGACTGTATTTCCAGCCAGCTTTTTATCGCTCTCTCTGCACTCCCTTCTGAAGCGCCAGGAAGTGACCAAGCAATAAAAGCAAACTTGAAGTGGAAATAATCCACGCCTGGATTATTTCTGGAGCAAGCTCCTCGGGCTAAAATATTCCGTGCTCGAAGCTCCCGCTTTTAAGCAAAGCCCAGGAATCCGTAGCTGATCCAGATGCTGCTAGACCCCAGCTTCCATTAGCCCCAGCCAGCATGCTCCGTGGACGGGGATGATGGGAGCTGTAGCCTTCCTCCTCGTTTCCTATAAGCAGTATATTCCGTCGTTCTAACCACTCAGGGTTTCACGCCTGCACATGTGAGAGAGAGCAAACATGATTTTCCGCTTCTCTTTACCAGCCGAAGATTTCGACCACGCTTGTTGATTTAACAATTTTTTTTAGTATTGCTCGAGTGTTTATCCTGCACAACGAAGTATTAAAGCCGCCGGTAGCTTCATCATCTACTGTTTGTATAATCTCTGCTTCCCAGAATTGCATTCCTTCCGTGCGGAGTGGGGGATTGTAAGTTGGCAGGAGAGCAGGAGACAAGGAATGTCTGAAGTTCGTTTACTTTTGCCTTGAGTGGCAAAGTGGGGGCCCCCTCCCCGCGTTTGTCCTTACCATATTCATACGTGCAGCTTTCTCCAACCTGGTTGTCTTCAGATGTGTTGGACCAGCTCCTAGGATGTTGGCTGGAAACTCTGAGAGTCGACCTGCAATCCATAGCTCAGGGGAGCCTCACTTTGGGTGAGCCAAATCACCATCTAGCCCAAATACAGATAGCCCTCGACTTACGACCACAAACGAGACCAGAATTCCTGTTGCAGAGCAAAGCGGTCACTAAATGAGCTGTGCCTGAGCTTTCCTGGCACAATTAACTAAGCGCATCACTGCAGTTGTGAGTTGAATCATGCGGTCCGGCTTCCCCCCATTGAGTCCACTTGTTGAAAGCCGGCTGGGAAGGTCACAACTGGTGATGAGGCTGCAAATATTATAAATATATGCTGGTTACCAAGTGCTCGAATTTTGATCACATGACCCCGGGGATGCTGCCACGGACGTACATGCGAGGAACCGGTCATAAGTCACTTTCTTCAGGGCCATTGTAACTTTGAACGGTTGCTAACTGCGTGGTTGTAAGTCGAGGATTATCTGCATTAGTATCACAGGAGCTAGGACCAAATAATGAGATGGAACCCTAGAACAAACCAGGAGACCCAACCAAGAATATACGTTTGTTATGGAGTTCAGAAAGACCTTCTTAACCCAGAGAAACTCAATCTGCTGAAGACCTTCTTTGATGGAAGGATTCGGTCTCCAACCTGACTCTTAAACAAACATCTAAAACGGTTCTTTTTTAAAAAAAATCAAAGACATTTCATGATTTGTTGGGTGAGGTAGGAGCCTCCTGGAACCTTCACAAAAAATAGTTGACACCAAGAGATTTTAGCAGAATTTTAAGACGAAGGACGAGCGGACCGCTGCTTCCGTTTTCAGGTGCACATCTTGAGCAATTTTGAATGTAAAATTTAACGCAAGGAAAGCAAAACCGGATCGATGTTTGTGGGGCGGGGAAGGTCAGCGGAGAAATCACAAGCAATTGTGATTTCAATTTCAAGATCCCACCAAGGGATGGACCTTGATTGTGTTGTACTTTCTCGACAGGTTTCAATGTTCTTGCCCAAGCATCGCATTACTGGCCTCTGGAGACCGTGGAAGGAATCTATGAATTGAAGGATGGAGGTAGACTGGAGAAGGGTGGCCTCCCAAGAATAAGTTATGATAACAATGGAAGAGAACACCTGTAGCTCAGGGCTGAACTGTGGGGTCCTTGGTGCTCTCTAAGCTTGGTTGTTTTCCTGCAGATGTTTCATGACCCAGCTGGGGAACATCAGCTAGTGCTGATGATGTTGAGTAATAAAACCTCTGCAAGGAAACAACCAGGCTCAGAGAGCAGCGAAGACCCCATCAGTTATGGTCAGAGCACCAGAAGATGCAGGATCTGTGCTGTGGGAATACCAGTTTGCTTTGAGCCGTTGACCCAGGGAAAGAGTTGGGATTTAACCGCCTTTCCTTTCCCCCTTTTCCAGATGTTACAACTACTTCTCAGGCTAAAAGAAATGGGCAGCTTGCTTCATGATGCAGAAATTCTGTTGGAGTTGGCCGGTAGGGAGAGGGAGGAATAGCTGGGACCTTTAGCTTCCAATATATGCATTATATAGACTTATATGTTGTATTCCAGGTTACTATTTTCCTGCAGATCGATCCTCAGGTCATGTGGTTCCAAGAGTGTTGGGGGCTCCATTGAGTTACCTCTGAGCAAACAGTCTTGAGATTGGACTGTGTGCATTGCTTTGGTAGTAGAACTGGACCCTAGAGTTTTAAGAAGAATTGGGTCCATTGATGCTGGAGATTACCCACCCCTGTTTGTGGCATTGCACTCCAAATTGTGCATCTCTACAGCCCTGGGAGATACCATCCATTGATATTTCTTCCCAACATTGTCATGCCTATTCATCATGCATTCACGCCATTGGCTCTACCTTTCTCACTCGCTCATCAGTCCTTGAAACATCCATCAACTTTGCCTGCCATGTTTATCCATTGTGTGTGTATGTGTGTGTGTTTTTGGCATCTTCACAAAGCCAGTTCCAGTTCCATCTCTCTCAATGAGTTGCTTTTATGGAGATTGATATTTTCAACTTGGCTTTGGAGAGACAAAAGTCCTGTACAATGCTCGTGTTATCCTTTTGCTGCAGGACAACAATTGCAGAACAGAATGTCCAGGTTTTTTTTTAGCATAAACCATAAAAAAATATAAATAGGATTTATGGAGATTTGGAGTCAGTTAGCAACAGTTCCTTCTGTTTCAGATGGTTTAAGTGATAAGCATTGATGATTATGTAGCCAGAGTGTTTATTCCTCCCTGCACATTGAACTCACTTAATCTTATTACACCTATTTTTCTTCATCCAGAGAACCTCCTTTCTGAGTCAGTCTTCAGCTTCAGAGACCTAAATATAGTTTTCTTCTTGTAAGACAGATATTTCAGGATGTGTCTACAACAACCTGTAATATTGTTATTAAAAGTTGAGCGGGGGTGAAGAATCCACAGGAAGTCTTGAGTTTTAGATGAATTAAATGCTCAGTGGGTCTAGGTCACTTTGGTTCTCAGTATGATGCTGAATACAATTTCCACAATGTTGGCTCCTAAGCTGTGTAGTCCAACAACACCTAGAAGACTATTGAATCCCTGATCCTGGTCTTTAGATCTTTCTCAGCTCCTCCTGGGGCTATTGGTGCCATTCTCAGGACTTTGATGCCCAACAGATATTCAGCATATTCTACCATACATGGCCATATATGATATGAACATTGGTGATCCTGAAAACCCCATCAGAGATGGTCTTTGCTTTGCAGAATCAATTGGGAAGAAGTTGGAGAACAACCACTTTTTCCCCACGGGGAGCTGGTTGAGTCACAGTTCAGCTACCAACGATTCAGTTATCTTAACCATATATTTTCCTTGACTACATTTGAGTCCAAATATGAGTCATTTTTTTCTCAGATAGGACAGATTAATTTTCCATTTAGGCTAGCCCCTTTCTAATTATAACGAAGGTTGGGAACATTTTGGCATGCTGTGATAATGTTGACATTTGTACATTGAGAGATATGGGCCTGGTTGATTCATATCCACCTTGCATATATTCATGGTGTTGCTTTTCCATTTTTGTTTTTTGTTTTCTTTCTTTCTTCTTCCATGCAGTGCTAAGATCCTACAACTTCACTGTGCTTCATTACCATAATTCTACTTTTGTTTATACCAATGATTCTGCCTACTCTAATTCCTCCGCGACCGTAGGTGAGAATTCTGGACGATCCTTTTCTATTTATCGAGCTTGGCCATTCAGTTCTACATATGGCTTTGGGGTTCTCCATTCCATTGGGAAGAGGATTTTGATCTTGAAATCCAGTTCGGTTGAAAGATGAGCTTCTTTCTTGCCACCTCTTCCAATTTCACATGGAATTGAGAAAGTCCCCTGAATAGGGGATGGACATTTCCCGATTACGTCAAATAATAGTAATAAAAGTTCAGCTGTCTTTTTAAGAAAGTTTTGCATTTGTTTGCATTTTTGCAAATGTCTTCTTTTTTAACGTGGGGCTTAAAGGAGGTTTAAGAAGAGTTCTTAGAGGATAGGAACTGAATAGTCCAAGCTAAACTCCGGAAGGTCTCTTCAATCCCATCCACTAGTGTGATGGTGTGATATCATTGTTGAGGATGCTGTAGTTCCAGGTTACCAAAATCCTATGAGGTTAAAAACATATCCCCTATTTGTCTGGGTCCCTGACTTATTCCTCAACATGATGCACAAGCCAAGCTGACCTTCGACAGCCTCATGCTCAAAAGAAAATGAGCAAAAGAGTTGCTTATCGCAAGTGGGGTGGCAAATAAATTTAATAAATATTTTTTTAAAAAAATGCAAGTTTAATTTGATTGGGTAAACAGATCTGCAGTTACTCGCCGTCAGACTCATAGCCTTTCCTTCTCCTTTCAACCAGCCCGTTGCTTCTGAGAGCCCATGTTCACTTTCTTCTATCTTTCTCCCAAATTTATGGGAAACTCTGGATTCCTCATAAATGGCTAGAGAAGAAGGATAGTCCCTGGTACTAAGTTTATAGGATCATGGGGATCCTATAAACTGGGATCAGAGGAGGTGGAAAAATAATAAAAATGGCTCCCTGGTCATCCTTCTAATGGTGGGGCTAACCAGGATATCTTAAAAGCTGCGTGTTTTAATAATTTCCCCTTTATTTTCCTTAGATATTGTAGAAGGGATTGTAAACAAAGGCATCTATATTCCAGACGTCAAGGGAGTCACATTTCTCGTTTCTGGAAACAACCAAAACTCTTGCATTATTAACCCAGAATTCTGTGAGCCTGAAGGTTAGTAGCTGATTACTTTATCGTGGTGGTTTTTATCGACGTTAATATTTTATTTCATTTATTTTACTTCAGCAACGCAACTGGGAGAGGAGGGAGGAAAAAAATCACGGAACCGCATTTTAAGGGAATCGGGAGAATCTCTTCGGGGCAGTAGCAGTATGTAAATCGTCCTTGCGGTTTACATCCAAATTATTTGCTTAGGAAATGGAAAAGCAGCCTGCTGAATAAATTATGCATATTTGTTTATGACTGTAACTAACCAAGGGCTTAAAATAAGGGCACTAGGATCAGAAATTCCCGAGGTAGATTCCATCAGAGCTTGCATTCTAATGGCTTTGTTTAGGAGTCTCCTCTGCGGATTGTAATATCTTCCCCTCCAATCTGTTTTAATGTATCATCAAAGGGTCCCCTTAGGACCACGTTATCTTGTTTATTAGCCGAGTTCTGAACGTTGCTGGATAAGAACAGGACTGGGCTGGAACACGGAGCACCTCTGAGGATACGCACACGGTTGCTCCGATCAGAGTCCGGGATAACATCCCGCAAATTTTGCTTTTCCGTGGGAACAACGTGGTAACCCGTTGTGTCTTCAAGGGCGTAGGAGGGAAGGGAGTTCATCTCCAGTTTAAACTCTATAATGGCCTTGGAATTGATATCCAGGAATATGTTGGGCTCGTAACGTGTGGCTGTGAGAGCCGGACCATAAGGAAGGCTGAGCATCGAAGAATTGACGCCTTCCAATTGTGGTGCTGGAGGAGACTCTCGAGGGTCCCTTGGACCGCAAGGAGCTCAAAGCAGTCAGCCCTACAGGAAATCAACCCTGATTGCTGAAGATACTGAATAATAGATACTTCAGATACTGAAGCCGAAGCTCAAGTGCTGTGGCCACCTAATGCGCAGGGAGGAGTCATTAGAGAAGACTGTGATGCTGGGAAGGATTGAAGGGGAGAGGAGGGGGGACGGCAGAGGGTGAGGTGGATGGATTGCGTAGTCAGTTTGACAGGTGTGGGCTTGGGAAGACTCCGGGAGGCAGTGCAAGACGGGGCCTGGCGTAATGCGGTCCATGGGGTCGCGAAGAGTCGGACACGACTGCACGACTGGACAACAAAATATGTTGGGCGGGGGTAGTTAGTTCTGAGTGGTAACCATCATTCTAGCAATTCACATAAAAAAAATAAGCAGACCTGCTCCAAGGATGCAGCGAGAAAGGGAAGGTTTTCCTTTCCATTTTTATGAGAACGTCGCTGAATTTGCACTTAGGAATCCACGGGCAAACCAAAGCTCAGTTATCCTTTGGTACGTACTTCTCTTGAATTGCATTATTATTATTTTTTCCATGCCTAAAAGACGCCTCTGCCCATGGGTTATTGAGAACATGGCTGACTGCGGTCACTCCAACAAACAGGGGTGTCCACTGAGTGCATTTTTTTTGCGGACAGAATTGCATCCGTTTCAAGAAACATAGATAAACATTTGAGGGAGGTTTTCTGCAATTTTTACCTTTTTTAACCAACCAGCCTAAGAAGAAGGCCTAAGCACGGATGGTACAAGCCAGTATTTCACACTCTTGCCGTGCCTAAGCCTGGGTTTGTGCAAGCTCTAGGTAGTTCTCCATTTACAACCACAGTCGGGACCAGAATTTCCACTGCTAAACAAGGCAGTTGTTAAATGAGTCACGTCTGATTTTACAATCTTTTCTGACAAGGTTCTTAAGCAAATCACTGCAGTTCCTAAGTGAATCATCTGGACATTAAATGCATCCGGTTTCCCTCAATGACTCTACTTGTCGGAAGCCGGCTGGGAAGGTCGAAATGGCAATCACATGACTTTGAGATGCTCCAGCCATAAATGCATGCTGACTGCCGAGCGCCCAAAGATTCAGAAGTCATAAGTTGCATTTTTAGTGCTCTTGTAACTTCAAATGGTCGATAAAAGGATGGTTGTAAGTCGAGGATTGCCCGTATCTTATCCAACCTTTCCAGTGGTGTGTCCTTGTTGCACAGCATAACAATAGATGAGAACCATGGTCTCAAACACATCAAATCTGGCTTTTGAGTTTTGCCGTGTAACCGTAAGACGTACTTGGGTGTGTGTTTTCTTTTGCTATTGAACGCCCATCTTGATATTGCTCATCCTGATTAATTTTTCCAAACTTAGGGGGGTTTCCAAGGAAAGGGATAAAGTGGGCTATGCTGGAGAACTCCGGAAGCCAACAAAACCAGGGGGTCTTCAGGGTGGAGTCTGTTTTCCATCCATTTCAGTAGGGCTCGTGCAACCTGGAGCATGAAAGAACGGAGAGGCTGATTTGATTTGGAGAAGGAGATGTTTGCATGCTCTCGCATCCACACTCAATTAAAGACAATTCTTCTTCTGTTTCTTGCCTCTTAGGCGTGACCTTCTCCTTTTTCTGGAAGACTCAAGGGTATCAGCTAAAGCCTGCCTCACCATATGGGGATCAGGTCGTTTCTAACAGATTTAAAGTCTATTTTGATGAGCACAAAGGCTCTGTGCAACTCTTTAACCATCACATTTCCAGGAAGTGGGCAACAAGTTTTGTTTCACCAGGTACGTCTCCCCCCACCCCCCGATGCATGCATTCGTTGAGTAAGCAGCTACGGCCATAGTGCTCAGCCTTAGAACTTTAAGACGTGTGGACTTCAACCATGTTGGCAGCAGAAGTCGAAGACCGTATGTCTTAAAGTTGCCAAGATCTACCACCTACTCCATCCAAGTCCCCCACCCACCACCTCACTGAGGGGTTCGTATTGCCCATCTCTGCTTTTCAGGTCCCCACTGGACTCATGTCCTGTTTACCTGGAAATCTAAAGATGGTCTGAAAGTCTACATCAACGGGACTTTAAAAAATGTCGATCCCTCTGGGGAAGACTCCTACAACTACGGGGACTCCAATTCTAACCTGCTGATGGGCTCGGAAAGCAGTCAAGGAAAACGCTACATCCACGGAGCATTTGACGAATTCATCATATGGGAAAGGGTGCTCACACCCAGTGAAATCAAGCAGTATTTTACAGCGGCTATCGGTAAGCTCTCTACTTTCCACCAAGGCTGGAGTTGAATGTCTTGGCTTGTTTGGTCATTTCACAGAATGTGATAGGAGGGGAAGATTTCCACCGGCAAGGAAATCTCAGCCCTTAACTGGGGTTTGCTGAGGCTGGATAAGATGACCCTAAGAATAGCAAGAGATCATTAATCCCTCATTTTGAGAGAGAAAATTGCCTCGTTCAATATCAAGGGATTTAGAAGGCCTGTATAGACTTCTGACATAACTTATACAAAGTCAGATTATTTCTCCATCTTTTGACTGCCGCATCTAACTGACTGCGCCACTTTGTGGCAGAACTTCCCACCATCCACTCCGAGATGAAAAGTCTGGGGATTTAACTTGGTTTCCCTGAAAGCTAACCTTGGCTAAACCGTGGCTTCCATGAAGATCATAATATTCAAAACACCATTTCAAGAAGCTTATTTTGCACGAGGAACTAGCTAGCCCAGATATTTACACGTGCCTTTGAATTTTCGGTGGCCATCTCTGGACTCCTAAGGGGATTTTTCTAAGTGCCCCCCTTTTTATATAATTGCGCCTCCAATTTCTCTTTCGCGTCTCCATCTTCTCTGCGTTGACTCTAAACTTCAAAATGAGGACGCAGCTCAGCAAAACAAGACTTCACTTTAAAATGATGATGCAGAGGAGAAAGGAGCACTGTGTGCCCCAACCAAGATTAATTCCCGAAAACCAAAGTTGAGAAGAATTTAATCTATGGAAAGAACTTAAGGGAGGTGATACTTCTGAAAATGACTTGCTGTCAAATATATCCTGGTGGTGCCAACCACTTGTTCGTTCAGCAAACTGAACAAGGAAGAAATGTAGCTGGTCTCATGCAACCTTTTGCTGGGCAGAGACAAATTTTACCCTAGATTATACCCCCCCATTCTCTCTACCCAAGAGACAATCCATGTTTTTTCCATTTCTCACTGTTGTTTCTAGGTGACTGGTCTTTGCTTGCTTCAACAGCTCCATGGGGATGGCAAACAACCGCCACACTTCCCAGGGTAAGTGCATTCCAGAAATTATTTCCGGTGTTACTGCCAGGTTGCTTATGTTAGGGGAAAAAAGTTACATCATTCCAAGTTTTCAGTCGGCTGGAATAAGAGTAAGAAAAGTAGCCTGTAAGCTTTGATCCTCACCTAACGTCCTGAAGTCTGAGAGTTCAAAATCTGTGCCAAAATACATCTCCCGTTTACGTCCACGGTAGTTCCGCTCCATTTCTGCATCCATCTGTGAACTGAAATAACGCTTGGCGGTCTGCATGCATTTTGTTCAGATTGCCTTAGCCTACCCCTACCCCTACTTGTACATAACTTTCCCTATCGCAACAAAAGTTTAAAAAGCAGGCATCTGGATGGGATTTTTCAAGT